>OY755238.1:46019639-46260850 GCA_963576725.1 Azorinus chamasolen | reverse complement strand
CTCAAACAAGTTTGAAAGTGGGTTATGTGGGGGTAAAACTAGGTCACTAGGTCAAATAGTAGGAAAACCTTGTGAACACTCTAGTGGTCACATTTTTTTGTCCAATCTTCATGAAACTTAATCATAATGATTGTCTTGATAAAATCTCAAACAAGTTTGAAAGTGGGGTTATGTGGGGTTAAAACTAGGTCACTAGGTCAAATAGTAGGAAAACCTTGTGACACTCTAGAGGGTCACATTTATAGCAAAATTCTCATGAATAATTGTCCTAATAAAATCTTGGACAAGTTTGAAAGTGGGTTATGTGAGGTCAAAAAGTAGGTCACTGGGTCATATCTTAGAAAAATCTAGTTTACACTCCAGTGTCCCACATTTTTAGCCCAGTCTTCCTCAACTTGCTCAGAGTGTTTGTTTTGGTGATATCAAGGTTGAGTGTGATCATGGTTGGGTGCGAATAAAAAGTAGGTCACTAGGTCAAATCTTAGAAAAATTATTCTAGAGGGCCCATTTTTAGCCCAATCTTCATTGTCTTGATAAAATCAATATACTAAATCTTTGAAAATCTTGTTCTGCAGAACCACTGCTCATGATCTGCTATCAACATTGTTCAAATATTGTCCCTAAGGTCAATATTGGCCCTACCCATGGGCTACCCAGTAAAAATCTTAAATCTATAGAAATCAGTTGAGCGATTAAGGGCCATCTTGGCCCTCTTGTTATAATAGGTAAAATGAAGAACTAACTTCAGATACATATTTTATGGCTGAATGCATGTAACAAAAATGTGACGTGTTTTTTGACATGATAATCTTTGAAAAAGGCCCTTAGTGGTCAAAATAGTAGATAAGAGCAATTCAAGTATTTATGTAACTTCAGATAGTTTTAACAAATTACTTTGACATTGTACATTTTAATAGTGATTTCCTATAAAGGTAACTTGAAATTTTTCAATAATTGCTTCTTCTAATCCAGGTTGTTTCCATTGCACGCCTCTCTGCTATTATAATAACAAGCAACCCTTCATAGATCTAGTTCACTGTACTAACAGAATCTCCAAACATTGAAATTAATATGGCAGAAATTTAATATCATTATTGTTTTGTACATTATGTCAATATTTGAATGCCGCTGAATATCTTTTTAGCTCACCAGAGCACAAAGTGCTCAAGGTGAGCTATTGTGATACCCCTGTGTCCAGGTCCGGCGTCCATCTGTCCGTCCGTCCGCACTCACCAAAGGGTAGTTGTGTGACTTTTTCTAACTAGTCGCACAAGTAAAATCATTAACCTGGCCATCTCTTGTGACATTAACCTGGCCATTTCTTGTGACATTAACCTGGCCAGTTGTGGGACATAGGGTTAGGGTTAGGGTTAGCTTCCAGATCATTCTTTTCCAAAGTTGGACTAGTCCCACAAGAAATGATCAAAGGAAAAAGTCACACAACTACCCATTTGTTAGTATGTCCGTCTGTCTGTCCGTCAACAATTTCAAACGACTTCTTCTCTGAAACCGACTGCCCAATTGTAACCAAACTTGGTCAGATACATACTGTGCTTCAAAAGTTGTTAAAAGATAGTGGGTGGGGCCATCGGTCTTGTTGCCATGGCAACTGTACACAATATCTAGAAAAATCTTCTTCTCCAGGATGACTTGTCCGATTTGAATATAGTTTTCACCAAAATGTTTCTCAGTTGACAGACTTTAAAAGTTGTTAAAAGAATTTTGATACGGCAAAAAACATGGCCGCCAGAGGGCGTTGTCATTTTTCCCATATATGGTAATATGGAACTTTTCATAGGAAACTTCTTTGAAACTGTAAAGCCTAGAACTTTGATATTTGGTATGCAGCATGATCTTATGGTCCTCTACAAAAATTGTTCAAATTATGACCCCCGGGCCAAAAATGGCCCCGCCGAAGGGCTTATCAGTTTTTTTAGCTCACCAGAGCACAAAGTGCTCAAGGTGAGCTATTGTGATACCCCTGTGTCCGGCGTCCGGCTGTCCGTTTGTCCGTCTGTCCGTCTGTCTGTCCGTCAACAATTTCAAACGACTTCTTCTCTGAAACCGACTGCCCAATTGTAACCAAACTTGGTCAGATACATACTGTGGGTGGGTGCTTCAAAAGTTGTTAAAAGATAGTGGGTGGGGCCATCGGTCTTGTTGCCATGGCAACTACACAATATCTAGAAAAATCTTCTTCTCCAGAATGACTTGTCCGATTTGAATATAGTTTTCACCAAAATGTTTCACAGTTGATAGACTTTAAAAGTTGTTAAAAGAATTTTGATCCGGCAAAAAACATGGCCGCCAGAGGGCGTGGTCATTTTTTCCATATATGGTAATATTGGAAAGTCTTTAAAAATCTTCTTCTCTGAAACTGTAAAGCCTAGACCTTTGATATTTGGTATGTAGCATGATCTTATGGTCCTCTACAAAGATTGTTCAAATTATAACCCCCGGGCCAAAAATGGCCCCGCCCAAGGGCTTATCAGTTTTTCATAGGAAAATCTTTAAAAATCTTCTTCACTGAAACTGTAAGGCCTAGAACTTTGATATTTGGTATGTAGCATGATCTTATGGTCCTCTACAAAGCTTGTTCAAATTATGACCCCCGGGCCAAAAATGGCCCCGCCCAAGGGCTTATCAGTTTTTCATAGGAAAATCTTTAAAAATCTTCTTCTCTGAAACTGTAAGGCCTAGACCTTTGATATTTGTTATGTAGCATGATCTAATGGTCCTCTACAAAGATTGTTCAATTTATGACCCGTGGACCAAAAATGGCCCCGCCCAAGGGCTTATTAGTTTTTCATAGGAAAATCTTTAAAAATCTTCTTCTCTGAAACTGTAAGGCCTAGACCTTTGATATTTGGTATGTAGCATGATCTTATGGTCCTCTACAAATATTGTTCAAATTATGACCCCCGGGCCAAAAATGGCCCCGTCCAAGGGCTTATCAATTTTTCATAGGAAAATCTTTAAAAATCTTCTTATCTCAAACTGTAAGGCCTAGAACTTTGATATTTGGTATGTAGCATGATCTATTGGTCCTCTACAAAAGATGTTCGAATTATGACCCCCAGGACAAAAATGGCCCTGCCCAAGGGCTTATTAGTTTTTCATAGGAAAATCTTAAAAAATCTTTTTCTCTCAAACTGTTAGGCCTAGACCTTTGATATTTTGTATGTAGCATGATCTTATGGTCCTCTACAAAGATTGTTCAAATTATGACCCCCGGGCCAAAAATGGCCCCGCCCAAAGGCTTATCAGTTTTTCATTGGAAAATCTTTAAAAATCTACTGAAACTGTAAGGCCTAGACCATTGATATTTGGTATGTAACATGATCTAATGGTCCTCTACAAATATGTAGCTGTGGCTTGTGGTCCTCTGCCAAAAATATTTAACTTACGACCCTGACCACTGGGCGAAACTTGGCCCCGCCTCAGGGCTTATCAGTTTTTCATGGGTAAAATATAAAATATTATTTTTCTCTGAAACCATAAGGCTTAGACCTTTAATTAATGGCATACTGCTTTGCCTAGTGGTTCTCTACCAAGGTTGTACACATGATTTCTTGTGGTCAAAAATGGCCCCGCCCCTGGGGTTATCTCAGGTGAGCGCTTCAGGGCCTCATGGCCCTCTTGTTTATAGGAAAATCTTTAAAAATCTTCTTCTCTGAAACTGTAAGGCCTAGACCTTTGATATTTGGTATGTAGCATGATCTAATGGTCCTCTACAAAAATTGTTCAAATTATGACCCCCGGGCCAAAAATGGCCCCGCCCAATGGCTTATCAGTTTTTCATAGGAAAATCTTTAAAAATCTTCTTCTCTGAAACTGTAAGGCCTAGACCTTTGATATTTGGTATGTAGCATGATCTTATGGTCCTCTACAAATATTGTTCAATGTATGACCCCCGGGCCAAAAATGGCCCCGCCAAATGGCTTATCAGTTTTTCATAGGAAAATCTTTAAAAATCTTCTTCTCTGAAAGTGTAAGGCCTAGACCTTTGATATTTGGTATGTAGCATGATCTTATGGTCCTCTACAAATTTTGTTCAAATTTTGACCCCCGGGCCAAAAATGGCCCCGCCGAAGGGCTTATCAGTTTTTCATAGGAAAATCTTTAAAAACCTTCTTTTCTGAAATCTAAGGCCTAGACCTTTGATATTTGGTATGTAGCATCACCTAATGGTCCTCTACAAATAGTGTTCAAATTATGACCCCCGGGCCAAAAATGGCCACGCCCAATGGCTTATCAGTTTTTCATAGGAAAATCTTTAAAAATCTTCTTCTCTGAAACTGTAAGGCCTAGACCTTTGATATTTGGTATGTAGCATGATCTTATGGTCCTCTACAAATATTGTTCAAATTATGACCCCCGGACCAAAAATGGCCCCGCCCAAGGGCTTATCAGTTTTTCATAGGAAAATCTTTAAAAATCTTCTGAAACTGTAAGGCCTAGACCTTTGATATTTGGTATGTAGCATGATCTAATGGTCCTCTACAAATATGTAGCTGTGGCTTGTGGTCCTCTGCCAAGAATGTTTAACTTACAACCCTGACCACTGGCGAAACTTGGCCTTGCCTAAGGGCTTATCAGTTTTTCATGGGAAAAATATAAAATATTATTTTTCTCTGAAACCATAAGGCTTAGACCTTTAATTAATGGCATACTGCTTTGCCTTGTGGTTCTCAACCAAGGTTGTACACATGATTTCTTGTGGTCAAAAATGGCCCCGCCCCTGGGGTTATCTCAGGTGAGCACTTCAGGGCCTCATGGCCCTCTTGTTTAAAAGATATTTCTTGTTTCTAAACCCTAGCAGATATTGAAGTGATTTTTAGCTCACCTGAGCTGAAGGCTCAGGATGAGCTATTGTGACCGCTATGTGTCCGTCGTCCGGTGTCCGGCGTCTGTCGTCCGGCGTCCGGCCACATTTTCAAATGACATCTCCTCTGAAACTGCTGACCCGATTTTAATGAAATTTTGTCAGAAGAATCAGTGGTAGGGGGAACAAAACGTTGTATGTTTTTAATTTTTATTCAATATTTGACATGTTTTGGACTTATTTTTGGGGGGCCAAAAATCACCAGGTTAAAGTTTTTAGGACGGGTTGATATAAAGCTTAATATTTGTGCTATGATGCTTAAATTTAGTTCTAAGGTTCATATTGTCGAGACCTTTCCGACCATGCCAACATTTTTGCCTTTCTGACCTTGACCTTTGACCTACTTTGCAAAAATCTTTAAATGCCTATATTATTGGAACCAAAAAGCCTAGGGCATGTTGACATGGTATGACCATGTCAACATTTTTGCCCTTCTGACCTTGACCTTTGAATGCTTTAAATGCCTATAACATTTGAACCAATGGACCTATGGCTTCCATACTTTGTATGCAACTTTCTTGTATTAAGACTTTTCCAACAATATCATTGTTTGCCCTTCTGACCTTGACCTTTGACCTACTTCTGCAAAAATCTTGAAATGCCTACATAATTGGACGCAGTAGGCCTGGGGCTTCCATACTTGGTATGAACATGCCAACATTTTTGCCCTCCTTACCTTGATCTTGACCTTTGACTTACTTTTGTAAAAATCGTTAAATGCCTATAACAGTTTTAACCAATGGGCTAAAGGCTTCAAAAATTGGTATGCAACTTTCTTGTGAATAGAACTTTCCAACAATATCATTGTTTTAGCCATGTTACTTTGACCTTGACCTACTTTTTCACATTTCTTCACATGCCTTTAGAATTTGAACCAGTAGGCCAAGGGCTTTCATACTTGGTATGCAACTTTCTTGTTTTAAAACTTTTCCAACCATACCATTGTTTTTACCAAGTGACATTGACCTTGACCTTTGACCTACTTTTGCAAAAGTCTTTAAATGCCTATAGCATTGCAACCAATAGGCCTTGGGCTTCCATACTTGGTATGACCATGCCATCATGCTTGCCTTTATGACCTTGACCTTTGAGCTACTTTTGCATAAGTCTTTAAATGCATATGCTTCCATACTTGGTATGTATTTTTTCTGTCTGAAGACTTTCGAGCATACCAATGTTGTTTTACCATGTGCATCTTTGACCTACTTTTGCAAAGATCTTTAAGTGCCTATAACATTAGAACCAATAGACCTAGGACTTCCGTACTTGGTATTACCATGCCACCATATTTGCCCTTCTGATTTTGAACTTACACTTTGACCTCCTTTTGCAAAAGTCTTTAAATGCATATAACATTGGAACCAATATGCCTAGGGCTTCCATACTTGGTATGTATATTTCCTCTCTTAAGACTTTCCAACCATACCAATGTTTTGCCTTGTGACCTTGACTTTGACCTTTGACCTACTTTAACAAAAGTCTTTAAATGCCTATAATATTGTATGTGATGGGCATGGAACTTCTATACTTGGTATGACCATGCCAACATTTTTGCCCTTCTGACCTTCACCTTTGACCTACTTTTGCAAAAATCTTTAACTGCCAATTACATTGGAACAAATAGACCTGTATCTTTCTTGTTTAATAATTGAGTTGCTGAAATTTGGTATTTGGTTGCATTTTGGTTTCTGATAGTGATACAGTTAAGTTGGAATTGAAAATTGAATGATTTTTACATTTTAGACTTAACCTTTAATCAGGTGGCTTTCACCGTTTCTGGTTTGTCCAATCTTCATGAAACGTAGTCAGAATGATTGTCTTGATAAAATCTCGGACGAGTTTGAAAGTGGGTCATGCGGGGTGAAAAACTAGGTCACTAGGTCAAAGAATAGGAAAATGTGAACACTCTAGAGGTCCTATTGTGTATCCAATTTTCATGAATGATTGACTTGATAAAATCTCAGACAAGATCGAATGCAGGGTTATAAACTAGGTCAAATGGTAGGCAAACATTGTGAACACTCTAGAGGTGACATTTGTAGCCAAATTTTCATGAAACTTGGTCAGAATGATTGTCCTGATAGAATCTTGGGCACTTTTGAAAGTGGGTTATGTTGGATCAAAAAGTAGGTCACTGGGTCATATCTTAGCTACATTTATTGCCCAATCTTCCTCAAACTTGCTCAGAATGTTTGTCTTGGTGATATCAAGGTTGACTTTGATCATGGGTTGGGTTTGATAAAAAAGTAGGTCACTTGGTCAAATCTTAGAAATATCACTCTAGAGGGCACATTATTTAGCCCAATCTTCATTGGTCAGACTTATTGTCTTGATATTCTAAATCTTTGAAAATCTTTTTCTCCAGAACCACTGCTCATGGTCCGCTATCAACATTGTTCAAGTATTGTCCCTTAGGTCAATATTGACCCCATCCTGGAGCTACCCAGCTATAATCTTAAATCTATGGTAATCAGGTGAGTGATTAAGGGCCATCTTGGCCCTCTTGTTTACTAAATCCTTGCAGATATTGAAGTGATATTTGGTATAAGTTACAAATCAATTTTGAATCTTGTTCTGCTACATTGATTTGTCATGGAAATATGGCAGTTGGAATTAAAATCAGTCGGTAAGGGACTATGGCATTGCTTTCATTGCTCCTGTAACTTGTTCTCAATGTTAAAGAACATGTGTGCAATCAGGGTGTAATTGATGGATAACCAAAGTGAAACAAAGGCAGCACCACCTAGTAGGACAGGGACAGGTAACCGACAAAAGTCCCCCATAGGCAGAGTTAGCCAGATTTGATCCTGACGAGACGCCAAGTTACTTCGGTGTCTTATCTTGATCCAGGTGGTTTGCAAGTGCCAATCCTGAGCTAAGTACAATGAAAGATTAGTTTAGCTCTTATATTTTTCTCTTCAGACAGAGGTTAAAACACTTCGAGCAGAGAACAGCATGTTACAAACAGGTGACCAGTATATACTTGACATAAAGGAGAGGACAACCTATGTTGCAGACCAGTTGTCAACAGCCACAAAATCTGCTGAAACTTCCTTAAAGTATGCTGCTCAAGTTATTAATAACATATTTGTACATTATGAGAATGCTATATACCGTCAGGTGATTGGTATTCCTATGGGTACGAATTGTGCACCACTAGTCGCCAATTTTGTTATACGCCCGTTTTAAAAACGGGACGTATTATGGAATGGCGCTATCTGTCTGTCTGTCTGTAACATCTCTAACTGAAGTTCTGCTTGGTGGATCCTTCTCAAATTTAACCACAATGTTAATCTGGACATGCTACAGAAGCATGTCAAGTTCCGATACGTATCTCCAAGGTCAAGGTCGCACAATTGGACTTAGAAATTGCATTTATTATTATTATTATTATACCACATTTATATAGCGCTCTTTTCACACAGGATGTGTGCGTTCAAAAGCGCTTCACATGATTAAATTGCATGTACAGAATTGAGTATATATTATGCATATAGAATATTTAAAACAAATGAAATTTAAGATAGAGATATCAATAAAACTATCAAAAATTGAATTAATTTAAGAACTATAGATAAAAACAAAATCATCCTTTTCTGTACATTTTATGTCCGCAATTCAAGGGAAATAGACGCACACCGTGACTACCGGTATATTGTGTCCGCCCACTTATGTTACCAAACTCAAATGAAACATTATATGTACAGTGTCAGTACATCATACAGTTACGACCCAGAAACATCTGGATCGGGTTTATGTATGACATACAACACTATAAATAAGATATTACCTTACACATGTAGGACAATGGGTTAACAGAATAGGTCAATTTTGTAGCTAATGCATATAAACAAACACAATGCAATTGCAACAATTACAAACAAATCACCAATATATACACCCCGTATGCAAAATTGGCAAAGGAGTATCGTAATATCAATCCAACCGACACTGAACGAGACAAACAATGCCGTGCCAAGCCGCGATGCAGGTGGTTTCAAAGAGATTGGGCTATCCCTACCATCAAGATCCACCAGCCAGCACAAAGCGACACAAACATCAAGTGCCTACGAACAGTGCCCATCCAAACAACTGACAGGATATTCCCTGACCAATAATTTGCAAGTAACAAAATGCTCGATATGGGAGGGATTCGAAAATGTCCCGTGGCCAAGGCAACAGTCATCATGATTGATAATTATTAGCTATGTTCTCTTAATTTCCCAAATAATTTCTTAGTAAAATATGCCAAAGAAACGTGTTTTTCAGACATCAACTGATACTGAATGAGACACACAATGCTGGCCCGAGCCGCAGTCCGAGTGGTTTCAAAATAGATTGGGCTATCCCTACCGTCAAGATCCACCACTCCGTGGCCAAGGCAACAGTCACCGCGATTAATAATCATCAGCTACACCCCTTAATTTCCCTAGTAATGTCCTAGTGAAATATGCTAAAGACAAGCATTTTTTTTTACATCAACTGACACTGAGTGAGACACACAATGCTGTCCCGAGATGCAATCCGAGTGGTTTCAAAAGAGATTGGGCTATCCCTACCGTCAAGATCCACCACACAGCACAATGTGACACACAAAGTGCCCTCAAACAGTGCCCAACTAAATAACTGACAGGTAATTACTCGACTAATATCTGCCATCCTAGTAAAATATGTTGAAGAAATGCGTTTTTAGACATCTTTTAAAAGATGCCAGTGAGGTGGCATCTTTGATGCCAGATGGCAGAGCATTCCAAAGTTTTGGAGCTGCATGCATGAAACTTCTATCCCCGTATTTTACCGTCCGACTTTTTGGTACAACTAACGACACTGATCTACTTGCTGACCTTAACTCTCTGCTAGGCCTGTACACGTCAAGCATGTTGACAATGTACTTGGGGGATTCATTGTGCATGGCTTTGTACGTAAGTGTCAAAATTTTGAATTCGATCCGATGTTGAACCGGAAGCCAATGAAGTTCCTTCAAGACCGCAGTGATATGATTATATCGAGAAGTCTTGGTTATGATACGTGGTGCTGTGTTTTGGACCCTTTGAAGTTTTCACAGTGTGTTTTTAGCTCACCTGAGCAAAGCTCAGGGTGAGCTTTTGGGATACTTGAATGTCCGGCGTCCGGCGTCCGTCGTGCGTCGTCCGTCGTCAACAATTTGCTTGTGAACACTCTAGTGGTCACAATTGTAGTCCAATCTACATGAATCTTGGTCAGAATGAATGTCTTGATAAAATCTCGGACAAGTGCGAAAGTGGGTCAAGTTGGGTTAAAAACTAGGTCACGAGGTCAAATAGTAGGAAAACCTTGTGAACCCACTACAGGTCACATTTTTAGCCCAATTTTCATGAAACTTGGTCAGAATTATTGTCTTGATAAAATCTCGGAGGAGTTTGAAAAATGGGTCATGTGGGGTAAAAAACTAGGTCACTAGGTCAAACAGTAGAAAAACCTTGTGAACACTCTAGTGGTCACAATTTTAGTCCAATCTTCATGAAACTTAGTCAGAATGAATGTCTTGATAAAATCTTGGACGAGTTTGAAAGTGGGTCAAGTGGAGTTAAAAACTAGGTCACTAGGTCAAACAGTAGAAAAACCTTGTGAACACTCTAGTGGTCACAATTTTAGTCCAATCTTCATGAAACTTGGTCAGAATGAATGTCTTGATAAAATCTTGGACGAGTTTGAAAGTGGGTCAAGTGGAGTTAAAAACTAGGTCACTAGGTCATACAGTAGAAAAACCTTGTGAACACTCTAGTGGTCACATTTTTTGTCCAATCTTCATGAAACTTAGTCATAATGATTGTCTTGATAAAATCTTGGACGAGTTTGAAAGTGGGTTATGTGGGGTTAAAAACTAGGTCACTAGGTCAAATAGTACGAAAACCTTGTGAACACTCTAGAGGTTACATTTATAGCCAAATCTTCATGAAAATTGGTCAGAATGATTGTCCTTATAAAATCTTGGACAAGTTTGAAAGTGGGTTATGTGAGGTCAAAAAGTAGGTCACTGGGTCATATCTTAGAGAAATCTAGTTTACACTCCAGTGGCCACATTTTTAGCCCAGTCTTCCTCAAACTTTCTCAGAGTGTTTGTCTTGGTGATATCAAGGTTGAGTGTGATCATGGGTTGGGTGGGAATAAAAAGTAGGTCACTAGGTTAAATCTTTGAAAAAATACTTTAGAGGGCACATTTTAGCCCAATCTTCATTGGTCAGAATCATTGTCTTCATCAAATCAATAGACTAAATTTTTGAAACTCTTGTTCTGCAGAACCACTGCTCATGATTCACTGCTCATGATCCACTATCAACATTGTTCATATATTGCCCCTAAGGTCAATATTGACCCTAACCATGGGCTACCCAGACAAAATCTTAAATCTATGGTAATCAGGTGAGCGATTAAGGGCCATCTTGGCCCTCTTGTTTGAAATCCCATGCATCAATGAGTTGCAGTAGTCAAGTTTTGATGTAACCAGGAAGTTTACCAAAGTCTTGGTAGCATCAGGTGATAGGTATTGTCTTATATGACCTATTTACCGGAGCTGTGCGAAACTAGATCTACACACAGAATTCACGTGCGGTGTCATATCCATTTGTGAATCAAGCCTTGCACCAAGATTCTTCACACACAGCGATGGTTTGATTTTAGAGGACCCTTCTTACACATGCAAGTCTTCAGGTACTTTTGTGTTTTTTGTGTGGAACAAGATGACCTCAGTTTTTTCGGTATTGAGCTTCAGCATGTTCTGATGCATCCAAGAGACTACACTTTTTAGACAGTCCTCGACTCGTGTTAGAGCTACTTTTTGGCTTAAAGGACATGTATAACTGCGAGTCATCGGCATAAAAATGGTGATTTGAGCTTAACAAATATGTTAAATGTCTGTCTGTCTGTAACATTTCTAACTCATGTTCTTCTGGTGGATCCTTCTCAAATTTCACTACAATGTTTATCTGGACATGCTTCAATAGCATGCGTGTATCCCGGTACGTATATCCAAGGTCAAGGTCGCACAATTGGATTTAGAATTTGCGTTTAACATTTGTGTTAAACAAAAATGTTAACGTCAATTTATGTTGAACAAATTTTTGTAAGTCCACTTATGTACATTACCCTTTTAGATAAAGCATTGAAACTTGGAACACTGGTTCACCATCAGTAGCTTCACCAGTAGCCAAGAGTAGATAACTCTGTCAAGCATTTTGACAGAATCATGACCCTTTTTAATTTAGAATTTTTGGGTAAGGTTTTGTTAAAAGTCCACTTATTAGCTCACCTGAGCTAAAGGTTCAAGGTAAGCTAGTGTGACCGCCCGTCGTCTGTCTGTCCGTTCACTTTTTAGCTCACCTGAGCCACATTTTCAAACCGCATCTCCTCTGAAACTGCTAACCAGATTTTAACCAAATTTTGTCAGAAGCATCAGTGGAAGGAATTATTGTTCACATTATGACCCCTGGACCAAAAATGGCCCCGCCAAAGGGCTTATCAGATTTTCATTGGAAAATCTTTAAAAATCTTCTTCTCTCAAACTGTTAGGCCTAGTCCTTTGATATTTGGTATGTAGCATGATCTAATGGTCCTTTACAAAGATTGTTCAAATTATGACCCCTGAACCAAAAGTGGCCCCGCCCAAGAGCTTATAAGTTTTTCATTGGAAAATCTTTAAAAATCTTCTTCTCTGAAACTGTAACGCCTAGACCTTTAATATTTGGTATTTAGCATCATCTAATGGTCCTCTACAAAGATTGTTCAAATTATGACCCCCGGGCCAAAAATTGCCCCGCCTAAGAGCTTATCAGTTTTTAGCTCACCAGAACACAAAGTGCTCAGGGTGAGCTTTTGTGATTGCCTGATGTCCGTCGTCCGGCGGCATGCGTCATTCGTCGTCAACAATTTGAACCTTTAAAATTCTTCTTCTCTGAATCTACAGGGGTGTCAACTTTCATCTTTGGCACATAGCATCATCTGTAGGTCCTCTACAAAAGTTATATAAATTATGTCCCAGGGGTGCAATGCTTTCTATAGAAACATATAGTGAAAACTATAGTATATTTCCTTTGTCACATCAGCTACGGATACCAAATTTGGTGTGTAAGTTCATCTTGGGATGACGGAGTGTCACGTACCATTTTCATGTCACTGTGACCTTAACCTTTGACCTTGATTTTACAAAAAGCTTGTCCGGAGCATATCTCCTATACCTTACCAGCAACAGATTCCAAATCTGGTGTGTGAGTTCATCTTGAAATGGCGGAGTGTCGCGTGCCATTTTCAGGTCACCTTGACCTTGACCTTTGACCTCGATTTTACAAAAAGCTTATACCTTACCAGCTTTAAAAAGCTTGTCCGGAGTATATCTCCTATACCTTGCTAGCTAAGGATTCCAAATGTGAGTTCATCTTGGGATTACGGAGTGTCATGTACCATTTTCAGTTCACTGTGACCTTGACCTTGACCTTTGACTTATTTTACAAAAAGCTTGTCCGGAACATATCTCTTATACCTTACCAGCTACGGATTCCAAATTTGGTGTGTGAGTTCATCTTGAGATGTCGGAGTGTCACATACCATTTTCAGGTCACTGTGACCTTGACCTTGACCGTTTACCTCGATTTTACATAAAGCTTGTCCGGAGCATATCTTCTTACCAGCTACGGATTCCAAATTTGGTGTGTGAGTTTATCTTGGGATGGAGGAGTGTCGCGTACCATTTTCATGTCAATGTGACCTTTACCTTGATCTTTGATCTTGATTTTACAAAAGCTTGTCCGTAGCATATCTCCTATACCTTACCAGCTACGGATTCCAAATTTAATGTGTGAGTTCATCTTGGGTTGGCAGAGTGTCGCGTACCATTTTCAGGTCACTGTGACCTTGACCTTGACCTTTGACCTCGATTTTACAAAAAGCTTATACCTTACCAGCTACAAAAAGCTTGTCCGGTGTATATCTCCTATACCTTACCAGCTACGGATTCCAAATTTGGTATGTGAGTTCATCTTGGGATGGAGGAGTGTCGCGTACCATTTTCAGTTCACTGTGACCTTGACCTTGAACGATTTTACAAAAAGCTTGTCCGGAGCATATCTCCTATACCTTACCAGCTTCGGATTCCAAATTTGGTGTGTGAGATTATCTTGAGATGGCAGAGTGTTGCGTACCATTTTCAGGTCACTGTGACCTTGACCTTGATCTCGATTTTACAAAAAGGTTGTCCGGAGCATATCTCCTTACCAACTATGGATTCCAAATTTGGTAAGTGAGTTTATCTTGGGATAGAGGAGTGTCACGTACCATTTTCAGGTCACCTTGACCTTTGACCTCGATTTTACAAAATGGTTGTCCAGAGAATATCTCCTATACCTTACCAACTACAGATTCCAAATTTGGTGTGTGAGTTCATCTTGGGATGGCGGAGTGTCGCGTACCATTTTCAGGTCTCTGTGACCTTGACCTTGACCTTTGACCTCGATTTTACAAAAAGCTTGTCCGGAGCATATCTCCTATACCTTACCAGATACAAAAAGCTTGTCCAGAGCATATGTCCTATACCATACCAGCTACGGATTCCAAATTTTGTGTGTGAGTTCATCTTGGGATGGCAGAGTGTCGCGTACCATTTTCAGGTGAATGTGCCCTTGACCTTTGACCGTGATTTTACCAAAAGCTTGTCCGGAGCATATCTCCTATATCTTTTCAGTTACGGATTCCAAATTTGTAATTTGTCTAAGTATTGGACAGGTATGCTTAGGCAAACAGTGTAGACCCAAATCAAAGTACAGGGTCTACACTGTTTGCTACTACATTAGCATGAATCAGACATTATAAAGAGCTCTAAATACTATTCGTACATGGGTAGGCCATGCTGTTCATATACTTGCAGTGTCAGAACTTTCAGATGAATTACAGCATTATAACAATATAGATCCATGTCAGACAGCTCCTGTAGGTGCTACTGGGTCTTCATTGCTTGCTTACAACACTACCTAACTCAGATGCTATACATGCTTATGTAAAGAATGTAGATCCATATTAGGTAACTTCTTTTGCAGCTGTCTAAGAGCCAGTGTTACATGAAACTTTGACCATGCGTTTAGAATTGACTGAGGGTATGTTTTTAACGTTAAGGATCAACATAGGGTCTTTCTTAAGCGTTAAGAATCAACTTAACAGTAACAATCAACACAGCATGTTTTTAGCTCACCTTGAGCCAAAGGCTCAAAGTGAGCTATTGTGACCGCCTGTCATCCGTCGTCCATCTGTCTGTCCGTTCGTTCGTTCGTTCGTTCGTCCGTCAACATTTTGTTTGTCCGCTGTTTTCTGGGAAAACTATTTGACAGATATTAATGAAACTTCACACAAATGTTTAATGCATCAAGATCTGAAGCTGAGTTGATTCTGAGATTCATTTGATTTTTCATTTCAGAGTTATGGCCCTTGTCCTTAAAAATATGCAAATAGTTTGTCCGCTGTTTTCTGGGAAAACTATTTGAGAGATATTAATGAAACTTCACACAAATGTTAAATGCATCAAGATCTGAAGCTGACTCGATTCTGATGTTCATTTGATTTGTCGTTTCGGAGTTGTGGCCCTTTTACTTAAAAAATAATGCAAATACATGCAAATAGTTTGTCCGCTGTTTTCTGGGAAAACTATTTAACAGATATTAATGAAACTTCACACAAATGTTTAATGCATCAAGATCTGAAGCTGAGTTGATTCTGAGGTTCATTTGATTTTTCATTTCAGAGTTATGGCCCTTGTTCTTAAAAAAATATGCAAATAGTTTGTCCGTTGTTTTCTGGGAAAACTATTTGAGAGATATTAATAAAACTTAACACAAATGTTTAATGCATCAAGATCTGTAGCTGAGTCAATTCTAAGGTTCATTTGATTTGTCGTTTCGGAGTTATGGCCCTTGTATTTAAAAAATAATGCAAATACATGCAAATAGTTTGTCCACTGTTTTCTGGTAAACTATTTGAGAGATATTAATGAAACTTCACACAAATGTTTAATGCATCAAGATCTGAAACTGAATTGATTCTGAGGACCATTTGATTTTTCGTTTCAGAGTTATGGCCCTTGTCCTTAAAAATAATGCAAATACATGCAAATAGTTTGTCCGCTGTTTTCTGGGAAAACTATTTGAGAGATATTAATGAAACTATACAAAAATGTTTAATGCATCAAGATCTGATGCTGACTCGATTTTGAGGTTTATTTGATTTTTCGTTTCGGAGTTATGGCCCTTTTACTTAAAAAATAATGCAAATATATGCATATAGTTTGTCTGCTGTTTTTCTGGCAAAACTGTTTGACAGATATTAATGAAACTTCATACACATGTTTAATGCATCAAGACCTGAAGCTAAGTTGATTCTGAGGATCATTTGATTTGTTGTTTCGGAGTTATGGCCCTTGCACTTAAAAAAATAATGCAAATCTATGCAAATATGAGGATGGCCATAATATTTTCATTTGAAATGATATTTACTTCAATTTTTTTATATGGTTAAACCTTAATGTGAATTTTCACATATATTGCGGGGATTTTGATATGTCATTTTATTCTAAAGTTATGGTCCTTGAACTTTGTGTGTTCATTGCTTTGTTTGTTGGTCAACTTTTAGTTTGTCTGTTGTTTTCTGGGAAAACTATTAAAATGATATAAATGAAACTTAACACAAATGTTTTAAGCAACAAAATTTGAAGCTGAGTTTATTTTGAGGTTCATTCAGTTTGTCTTTACAGAGTTATGGCCGTTGCACTTTACAAAAATCTGCAAAAATGAGGATTAGCTGTAACTTTTTTATTTAATAAGATATTCACTTCATTTTTATGCCCCCAAAGCTAGGCTTTGGCGGCATATAGTGATCGCACCGTGCGTGTGTGTGTGGGTGGGTGTGTGTGTGTGGGTGTGTGGGTGTGTGTACCTTTTATCCGGAATATATTTCCTATGTCACATCAGCTACGGATACCAAATCTGGTGTGTGAGTTCATCTTGGGATGGCGGAGTGTCGCGTACCATTTTCATGTCACTGTGACCTTGACCTTTGACCTTGATTTTACAAAAAGCTTGTCCGGAGCATATCTCCTTTACCTTACCAGCTACAGATTCCAAATTTGGTGTGTGAGTTCATCTTGGGATGGCGGAGTGTCGCGTACCATTTCCAGGTCACTCTGACCTTGACCTTGACCTTTGACCGATTTTACAAAAAGCTTATACCTTACCAGCTACAAAAAGCTTGTCCGGAGTATATCAACTATACCTTACCAGTTAAGGATTCCAAATTTGGTGTGTGAGTTCATATTGGGATGGAGGAGTGTCGCGTACCATTTTCAGATCACTGTGACCTTGACCTTGACCTTTGACCGATTTTACAAAAAGCTTGTCCAGAGCATATCTCCTATACCTTATCAGCCACGGATCCAAAATTTGGTATGTGAGTTCATCTTGGGATGACGGAGTGTCGCATATCATTTTCAGGTCACTGTGACCTTGACCTTTGACCTCGATTTTACAAAAAGCTTATACCTTACCAGCTGCAAAAAGCTTGTCCGGAGTATTCCAAAATTTGGTATGTGAGTTCATCTTGGGATGACGGAGTGTCGCATATCATTTTCAGGTCACTGTGACCTTGACCTTTGACCTCGATTTTACAAAAAAGTTATACCTTACCAGCTGCAAAAAGCTTGTCCGGAGTATATCTCCTATACTTTACCAGCTACGGATTCCAAATTTGGTGTGTGAGTTCATCTTGGGATGGAGGAATGTCGCGTACCATTTTCAGGTCACTGTGACCTTGACCTTGACCTTCGACCTCGATTTTACAAAAAAGGTACTTACCAGCTACGGATTCCAAATTTGGTGTGCGAGTTTATCTTGGGATGACGGAGTGTCGCATATCATTTTCAGGTCACTGTGACCTTGACCTTTGACCTCGATTTTACAAAAAGCTTATACCTTACCAGCTGCAAAAAGCTTGTCCGGAGTATTCCAAAATTTGGTATGTGAGTTCATCTTGGGATGACGGAGTGTCGCATATCATTTTCAGGTCACTGTGACCTTGACCTTTGACCTCGATTTTACAAAAAGCTTATACCTTACCAGCTGCAAAAAGCTTGTCCGGAGTATATCTCCTATACTTTACCAGCTACGGATTCCAAATTTGGTGTGTGAGTTCATCTTGGGATGGAGGAATGTCGCGTACCATTTTCAGGTCACTGTGACCTTGACCTTGACCTTCGACCTCGATTTTACAAAAAAGGTACTTACCAGCTACGGATTCCAAATTTGGTGTGCGAGTTTATCTTGGGATGACGGAGTGTCGCATATCATTTTCAGGTCACTGTGACCTTGACCTTTGACCTCGATTTTACAAAAAGCTTATACCTTACCAGCTGCAAAAAGCTTGTCCGGAGTATATCTCCTATACTTTACCAGCTACGGATTCCAAATTTGGTGTGTGAGTTCATCTTGGGATTGAGGAATGTCGCATACCATTTTCAGGTCACTGTGACCTTGACCTTGACCTTCGACCTCGATTTTACAGAAAAGGTTGTCCAGAGAATAACTCCTATACCTTACCAGCTACGGATTCCAAATTTGGTGTGCGAGTTCATCTTGGGATGGAGGAATGTCCAGTACAATTTTCAGGTCACTGTGACCTTGACCTTGACCTTCGACCTCGATTTTACAAAAAAGGTTGTCCAGAGAATATCTCCTATACCTTACCAGCTACGGATTCTAAATTTGGTGTGTGAGTTTATCTTGGGATGGCGGTGTGTCGCGTACCATTTTCAGGTCACTGTGACCTTGACCTTTGACCTCGATTTTACACAAAGCTTGTCCGGAACAATTCTCTTATACCTTACCAGCTACGGATTCCAAATTTGGTTTGTGAGTTCATCTTTGTATGGCGGAGAGTCGTGTACCATTTTCAGATCACAGACCTTGACCTTGACCTTTGACCTCAATTTTACAGTCCGGAGCATATCTCCTATACCTTACCAGATACAAAAAGCTTGTCCAGAGCATATCTCCTATACCTTACCAGCTACGGATTCCAAATTTTGTGTGTGAGTTCATCTTGGGATGGCGGAGTGTCGCGTACCATTTTCAGGTCAATGTGACCTTGACCTTTGACCTTGATTTTACTAAAGGCTTGTCCGGAGCATATCTCCTATACCTTATCAGTTACAGATTCCAAATTTGTAATTTGTTAAGTATTGGACAGGTATGCTTAGGTAAACAGTGTAGACCCAAATCAAACTACAGGGTCTACACTGTTTGCTACTACAGTGAATCAGACATTATAAAGAGCTCTAAATACTATTCATACATGGGTAGGCCATGCTGTTCAAATACTTGCAGTGTCAGAACTTTCAGATGAATTACAGCATTATAACAATATAGACCCATATCAGACAGCTCCTGTAGGAGCTACTGGGTCTTCATTGCTTGCTTACAACACTACCTAAATCAGATGCTATACATGCTTATGCAAAGAATGTAGATCCATATTAGGTAACTTCTGTTGCAGCTTTCTAAGAGCCAGTGTTACTTGAAACTTTGACCATGCGTTTAGAATTGACTGAGGGTATGTTTTTAACGTTAAGGATCGATATAGGGTCTTTCTTAAGCGTTAAGAATCAACTTAACAGTAACAATCAACACAGTATGTTTTTTTAATATTGAAATTTGACCCCGTCTTTTTTTTTAAAACGTTAAGAATTTACCCAGGATCTGTTTTTAACGTTGACAATCAACCCAGGGTCCTTTTTAACGTTGAGAATGACTTAGGGTCCTTTTTAACTAAGTTTTGACCCTTGACTCTTTTCTTAGCTATCATAATCGTCAAAGGTTCTGTTTCTAATGTTAAGAAATGACTCCTGTGTCATTTTTAACAGCATCAAAATTTCATGTTACATCTGCATTACATTGTATTGTTTTTCCGCCAAAATGCATTTCGGTGTCAAACACTTTGGGGGCATTTGTCACCCGTGACGACTCTCTTGTTTTAAAAAAAATAGTATCACCTTAATATGGAAATCAAGATCTGAAGCACAGATTAGAAAATGTCAACACTTATAAGACATGTTGAATCAGAGAAAGTGGGCGTATTATGTACCGTATGCGGTACTCTTGTATAAATTATGCCCCTGGGGTCAAAATTGGCCCCACCCCAGGGGTGCATTGTTTTCTATAAAAACATATAGTGAAATCTTTGAAAATCTTCTCCTCTGAAACTGGAAATATTTCAGCTTTCATATTTATCACATAGCATCATGTTCAGGTCCTCTACAAAAGTTATATAAATTAATATGTCCCTCTGGTCAAAGTTTCTGTAGCTGACTGCGGTTTAAACTGCCCTTGGGGTCACTAGTATCTTCTTGTCAAAAACTACATGTCCCAGAACTTAGATATTTGGTGTATGGATTTACTTAGTTTACCTTTATTTTGTTAATATCATAGTTTTGAGGTTAAAATTGGTCCTGCCCTGTGGGTTATACTTTAAAATAGGCTTTTTATGCCCCCAAAGGCGGGCATATAGTAATCGCATTGTCCGTCCTTCCGTCTGTCCGTCCGTCCGTCCGTCTGTCCGTCCGTCCGCACTCACCAATGGGTAGTTGTGTGACTTTTTCTAACTAGTCGCACAAGTAAAATCATTAACCTGGCCATCTCTTGTGACATTAACCTGGCCATTTCTTGTGACATTAACCTGGCCAGTTGTGGGACATAGGGTTAGGGTTAGGGTTAGCTTCCAGATCATTCTTTTCCAAAGTTAGAGCCAAAAATAGTTTTTCTTGTGGGACTAGTCCCACAAGAAAAGATCAAAGGAAAAAGTCACACAACTACCCATTTGTTAGCATGTCCATCTGTCCGTCCGTCCGTCTGTCCTTCCGTCCCAAATTCGTGTCCGGTCTGTAACTTCTTCATCTATCAATGGATTTCAATATAACTTGCCACAAATGTTCACCAGACAGAGACGATGTGTCGTGTTCAACTCCCTGGTCCATGGGTCAAAGGTCAAGGTCACAGGGTACAATTACTTTGTCACAAATTTCGTGTCCGGTCTGTAACTTCTTCATCTATCAATGGATTTCAATATAACTTGCCACAAATGTTCACCACACAAAGACGATGTGTCGCGTTCAACTCCCAGGTCCATGGGTCAAAGGTCAAGGTCACAGGGTACAATTACTTTGTCACAAATTTCGTTTCAGGTCTGTAACTTCTTTATCTATCAATGGATTTCAATATAACTTGGCACAAATGTTCACCACACAAAAACAATGTGTCACGTTCAACTCCCAGGTCCATGGGTCAAAGGTCAAGGTCACAGGGTACAATTAATTTGTAACAAATTTTGTGTCCGGCCTGTAACTTCTTTATCTATCAATGGATTTCAATATAACTTGGCACGAATGTTCACTACACAAAGATGATGTGTCGCTTTCAACTCCCAGGTCCATAGGTCAAAGGTCAAGGTCACAGGGTACAATTACTTTGTCACAAATTTCGTGTCCGGTCTGTAACTTCTTTATATATCAATGGATTTCAATATGATTTGGCACAAATGTTCACCAGACAAAGATGATGTGTCGCTTTCAACTCCCTGGTCCATGGGTCAAAGGTCAAGGTCACAGGGTACAATTACTTTGTCACAAATTTCGTGTCCGGTCTGTAACATCTTTATCTATCAATGGATTTCAATATAACTTGGCACAGATGTTCACCAGACAGAGACGATGTGTCGCGTTCAGCTCCCTGGTCCATATGTCAAAGGTCAAGGTCACAGGGTACAATTAATTGTTTATCTGTGAATGGATTTCAAAGGAACCTGGCACAAATGTTCACCACACAAAGACGATGTGTCAACTCCCTGGTCCATGGGTCAAAGGTCAAGGCCACAGGGTACAATTTTTGGGGTCATTTGTCACGTGACTGTGACATCTCTTGTTCACATCAGAAACTGCGGTTAAAGGTTTCCCTTACAACCCAGTTCACTGAGACTGAGCTAGCCAGTTCAGTGTTTATTATAGCCCCCTTTTGAATAAATCGGGGTATATTGCTTTGCTCATGTCTGTCGGTCGGTCGGTAGATCGATGGTTTCCGAATGATAACTAATAGATGACTTGGCATAGAATCTTCAAACTTGCTGTGGTGGTTGGTCATGACAACTAGATGACCCCTATTGTTTTTAGCTCACCAGAGCACAAAGTGCTCAGGGTGAGCTTTTGTGATCGACTGATGTCCGTCGTCTGTCGACGTTTGTTGTGCATCGTGAGTCGTCAACAATTTGAACCTTTAAAAGTCTTCTCCTCTGAATCTACAGGGTTCTCAGCTTTCATCTTTGGCACATAGCATCACCTATAGGTCCTCTACAAAAGTTATATAAATTATTTCCCTGGAGTTAAAATTGGCCCCGGACCCGGGTGTGTCAAGTTTTCAATAGAAATATGTAGTGAAAACATTGAAAATCTTCTCTGAAACTGTAATGTTCTCAACTTTCATATTTGGCACATAGCATCATGTTCAGGTCCTCTACAAAAGTTATATGAATTATGCCCCTGGGGTCAAAATTGGCCCCGTCCCAAGGGTGGCCAGTTGTCTCTAGCTGACTTTTGTTCTGTTTTCTGTACATGTAGCAGAATGCTGGGTTCACTTAGGTTAGGCATGGGGAAAACTTTAAAAATCTTCTTGTCAAAAACTACATGTCACAGAGCTTAGATATTTGGTGTGTAGATTTACTTGGTATACCTTAATGAAATTTGTTAATATCATAGTTCTGATATTAAAATTGGCCCTGCCCTGTTGGTTATACTTTAAAATAGACTTTTACAGTATAAAGGTTCCCTTTAGCTAGAAGGACTCCAGATACTCAGTCTGTGTTATGCAATCATTGGAGAGGTCAAGTTCCTGGTCTATAAAGTTGTCTGCTTCAGAATTATTGTCTGTTTGTTCACACTGTTTTTAACCCATTCCCTCATAGGCTATTTCAGATCCTACCTCTTTGAATAAATCTACTGATAAGGAGCATTAATTAGAGAAAAGAAAAATTTCAGAATTGTGTAGATTTGAAACCATTGTGATAAATAGAGCATTTACTCCTATGAAGCAAATGCTCTATTTATCACAATGGTTTCATAAAGTGACTATTACAGAGGCGTAGAAAGGCGTTTTTATGGAGGAAAGGGTTAATGCATATCAATCTTACAATTAACTCATGTACAAACCACATATGAAGTTACATACCGGTATGCGTCTGATCAGAATCCAAACTGTGTGCTTATTTCAGTCCAGTCATGCTAAGCAGTGATAGGGTTGTCGTCTGTTAGAAATGTTATCTGCTGAAAAATTAACACTATCAATGGCCCTCTTGTTTAATATAGAAACATATTGTGAAACCTTTAGAAATTTTCTCCTGAAACTGGAAGTTTCTCAGCTTTCATATTTGACACATAGCATCATAGAAGTCCTCTACAAAATATGTATGAATGAGCATCTTTTGTGGGTTACCTTCTCAAATTCAATTTATAGGTGGCGCTCGCACCGAGTAGGTCCCTCATCCGGATAACTTCTGATTTTATCGATCGCCATTGTATGTGTTTACTGAGTTTATTCATGATAAGATTGATCAATAAAATGATTTAAATCATGTAGATGAAATGAAAATTTCTTACATTTTGAACATAAATATTGTTCTTTCAACCATTTTGCACAGAGAAGAGGGGTAGACATTACACTCTCAGGACCGGTCATTACACTTCCCCTGTCATAATGTAAAATCTGACTTCAATGATATTGTGTATATGCCCTTGACAGTTGTTTGTTCGATATAGTTTTAAATTTAATATTTCTTCCTTTTTGTTCATTTGAGAGTCCATGCTTACTTTAATTATTACAAATAAAAGTTTGGTCAGTTTGTATGGAAATTATAAGGTGAAATTTGCCCACAAATAGTACATGCAAATTGCGATAAAAGTACACATTGAAATTAAAACAGTAATACACTTAAACAAGATATGTTGAACTACATGTACTTTGAAAAATAACCATTTTAACCCTTTCCTCCATAAAAACGACTTTTTATGCATTTGCATACAGGGTAGACCCAGATCAGATGGCTCCTGTACAGTGTAGGGGCTTTCTGATCAGGGTCTGCTCTGTTTGCTTATGGAATAAAATAGATCTGATTGTATATTTCCTACTTTCGCAAAACATTCATGTTTAATCTGTCATTTTAAAAAAATATCTTATTAATATTCACGATGCCACCATTTCTTACATGACATGTACTCATTGAGCCAATAGTGCCTACCGTGCACCCCCCCCCCCCCCCCCCCCCCTTTTAGACTTTTTTCATGGGTACCAAAATGTTCAGAAAAGTGTCCTGAATCAGAATCGCGAATGTACTCAAACTTAAATTCTTTTAGGCTATGTGTATTTCAACCGTTTCCATGGCAACCCCCAGTTTTCGTAATGATGACCCATACCTACAAATTCGACCATATCACAGCCAGTTTTTGTCCTAAAACTATAAAACTGGTACCAAAAGGAAGATAAGACATTGTGCTTTTATTTCCAACTTGTTTTTTTAAATTATCCTATTTGCATACTCATGAATATTAATGAGAATATTAAAAATAGTAAAATGTATAGAAATAACGTAAACCATTCATTTTTTTTATCCTACAAATACCAGAAAATAACTTCAAATGCAGTTTAACATGATGACAAACCCCCCAGGAAACAAAATATCCAATTTGAGGACCATAGCATTAGCTTTAAGTACCATTTCTAACCGTTTCCATGGCAACACCCAAGTTTTCGCAATAATGGCGTGTACCTTCAAAATCGTACATATCACAGCCAGTTTTTGTCCTAAACCTATAAAACTGGTACCAAATTAGAGATAGGACATTGTGCTTTTATTTCCAGTTTTTTTTTTTAATTACCTTATTTGCATACTCATGAATATTCATGAGAACATTAAAAATAGTAAAAACAATATAGAAATAACGTAAATAATGTAAACTATTCACTTTTCATCCTACAAATATCAGAAAACAATTTCAAATGCAGTTAAACATGATGAAAAAATCCTCAGAAAACAAAATATCATATTTGAGGACCAAAAATTTAACTCTAAGTAACTTTTTAACTGTTTCCATAGTAACCATTCAGTTCACTCTGTTCACACATTTTTGTTAGTCGACACCTACCTGCAAAAATCTTCCATATCACAGGAAGTTTTTGTGCTAACTGTATAAAACTGGTACCGAATTACAGCTAAGACCTTGTGCTTTGGTTTAAAGGCTTTACTTAGGAATTACCTTATTTGCATACACATGAATATTTATGAGAATAATTAAAAAATAGCAAAAATACAGAAATAACGTAAACCTCTCAATTTTTATACTACCAATATCAAAAAACAACTTTAAATGTAGTTTAAATTGATGACAAAATACTCAGAAAGCTAAGTATCTAAATTGATACCCAAACAATGAACTGTAAGTAGCATTGTTACGGTGTCCATGGTAACCGATCCTTTCACAAATTTTGGAAATTTGACATCCACCTGTAATACACCGCTAGATCTCAGTTATTTTTGATGAATCATGAAATCAATTGTTACAAACATAGATATGAGGTATCTAAACCCTATATAGCTTGCAATAATAAATGTACCTTTGGTGATGAATAAATAAACTTGATGTCTAAAAGTGTTACCAAAATGACCATGCACTGCTTCCATGGTAACTGTTGAAAGCCAAGTACCTATGGGACCCCAAACTATCTTCTGTTATTGTTTTTAAAGTGTTAAGAAAACAGAGAGAAACAATATTGAAAATAACATGTTTGGCCGTATGCCGGGCACTGTGAGCATTACACCATTCTCCAAATATAGCTTGCAATGATAAATGTACCATTCGGTGATAAATAAATGAATTTTAATTCTAATACTGTCTAAAAGGTGTTAAAGGGCATGTATACATCTAGAAAAAGGGTTAATCCCACTCTCTGCTTTAAAACACCTTTACAAAAAGCTTCTTTGAGTATGCCAACTCAACCAAAATAGATGAGTGATATCTCACTTAACCCTTTACCAGCTGAATATTCATGTTGGAAATAATGACATCATGGGTATTTATCAGCCAATTTATAAATTGAAGGTCTGACTCTCAAAGCATACCTTAGTTAGAGGCTAAAATGAAACAGTTTATATTGGGTCTTCTCAGGTAATATTCTAATTAGAGGTCAAGATGATAACATTGCTGTTGATTGTCTGTCGGAGCATACCCTTATTATAGGCCACAATGTAATCATTTCTGTTGATTGACTGTCATAGTTACATGTTGACAACCATTCTTCTCTAAAACAGGGGGGAATGTCTGGGTCGGGAAAGTGAGATCTCTTCCAAAGTATCAACTGGTAAATAACTCTTCAGATGTGCTGTGTTAAGCAGGCCCTACAAGGGGGTAATGTTCCCATATCAACATTGCGAAGTGCATCTGTTGGCTTATCTCCACACTTCTCCTTAATCTTTAACAATATCAATTCATTCACAGTGTGAAATCTAGGGTTGCCATACATTGCACACGTAAATTCGTCCAAGTCTTGCACAAGATCTCCAGACACATCCCAAGAGTTGCCCAAACCTGCTAATGGTTTCATAAACATTGACTTCTTTTCAATGGTCATAATGGGTGTCAAATGTTCTCTGCCATTGAATGCACTTGTAGAATCACAGCCACAGTACAAATGGAGACCCAGAAGTGCTGATCGGTAATCTTCTGTGTTTGCTTGGGCAACTTCTGACATGTTTATTATTTTTTGATGATTGTTTGAGCCAGTATCAAAAAAGACAGTAACACATTCAAACCTGTTAAGGTAATACAGAAGAATGAAGAATATATCACTGTCTGGAGTTCGAAGATGAACAGATTTGTAGCCTTGGTCCTTTGCATACATGATGTAAAGAACGATCCTTGTATCAGTTTCTTCCTGTGTTGAATTCAGGGCATCAAGACTGTTTCTCACTGTTGATATACCATAATCTGGCGAGAACTGGTAAGCCTCACCGTCATAGATGTGAAAAAACATTTCTGCCTTGCAGCTTCTTAGCGTAAGGAATCAAGGAATTGTAGCAATTATTAGTGGTTCACAAAGACCCAATATGCAGATTGATATAGGTGAGCTGATAAAGTATCCGCTGACACCAGTTCCCTTCGGTATTGGCACGGCTGATGATGGCTTATCAAGACAGACAAATCAAAGGGTCTTAAAACACATCACAGGCTTACCGACAGATGATGGTATATCAAAGGTCGAAACAGTCTTGGTACCATGAATTCAACACAGACTTTATGGGCTTTAAAAATCACTGATACTTTAAAAACAATAACAGAAGATTGTTTGGGGTCTCATAAGTACTTAGCTTTCAACAGTTACCATGGAAGCAATGCATAGTCATTTTGGTAACAGTTTTAGACATAAAAATTATTTATTCATCACCAAAAGGTACATTTATTATTGCAAGCTATATTTGGAGCATGGTGTAATGTTGTGCTCGGCATACTGCCAAACATATTATTTTCAGTATTGTTTCTCTTTGTTTTCTTATCACTAATTAATATTCATGAGGACGCAAATAAGGTAGTTTGCATAAAGTGAACCAAACATTAAGATTCATACATCAACTACTGGGTATATGTTTATATCATTTATAATTATCGCCAAAGTAGGCCGCAATATATTTGTATGTTGCAGGTATTTAAACACTCTGTAATATGAACAATGAGGTTAGAATGGTTGCCTAGGAAAAAGTTATATCACCATCAGTTCTATATGATTTGTCTCAAATTTATATATCTAACAATCTTGGTGATATTCAGTGATCATAGTAAACTTTAGCTAACCATTTTGCATTTTTGTTTGCTTTATAAGAGAAAGACTGGTGTCTGTCGAAAATTTCAACATCTCTTACTGTTCTCATAAATATTCATACATATGCAAATTAGTTTATATCAGAAAAGTAATATTTACTATTAAAGCAATGCCTCATATCTATGTAACAATTGATTTCATGATTCATCAAAAATAACTGAGATCTAGCGGAGTATTACAGGTGGATGTCAAATTTCCAAAATTTGTGAAAGGATCGGTTACCATGGAAACCGTTACAATGTTACTTACAGTTCATTGTTTGGGTATCAATTTGGATACTTAGCTTTCTGAGTATTTTGTCATCAATTTAAACTACATTTGAAGTTGTTTTCTGATATTAGTAGGATAAAAATTGAGAGGTTTACGTTATTTCTGTAATTTTTGCTATTTTTTAAAAATTCTCATTAATATTCATGTGTATGCAAATAAGGTAAATCCTAAGTATAGCCATTAAATCAAAGCACAAGGTCTTAGCTGTAATTCGGTACCAGTTTTATACAGTTAGCACAAAAACTTCCTGTGATATGGAAGATTTTTGCAGGTAGGTGTCGACTGACAAAAATGTGTGAACAGAGTGAACTAAATGGTTACTATGGAAACAATTAAAAAGTTACTTAGAGTTAAATTTTTGGTCCTCAAATTTGATATTTTGTTTTCTGAGGATTTTGTCAAAATATTTAACTGCATTTGAAATTGTTTTCTGATATTTGTAGGATAAAAAGTGAATAGTTTACATTATTTACGTTATTATGTCTCCCGCATTTATGGGGAGATATATTGATTTTGCCAGAGTTGTCTGTCTGTCTGTCTGTCCGTCCGTCCGTCTGTCCGTCTGTCCGTCCGTCCGTCTGTCTGTCTGTCCGTCACAAACTTGTGTCGCGCGTATCTCTGAAACCAGTTGGGCTAGAGTCACCAAACTTCACAGGAATGTTCACCAGCATGAGTTGTTGTGCACCTGGGTTTTTTTAATTATCTCCCCCTGATAATTTTGGAGTTATTGCCCCTGATGACTTAAAATTAGAAAAACTTTGTGTCGCGTGTATCTCTGAAACCGCTAGTACTAGAGTCACCAAACTTCACAGGAATGTTCACCAGCATGAGTTGTTGTGCACCTATGGTTTTTGAATTGTCTCCCCCTGATAATTCTTGAGTTATTGCCCCTGATATGAATACTTAAATTTATACAAACTTTGTGTTGCGCGTATCTCTGAAACCAGTAGGGCTAGAGTCACCAAACTTCACAGGATTGTTCACAAGCATGAGTTGTTTTGCTCTTGGTTTTTTAGCTCACCTGAGCCGAAGGCTCAGGATGAGCTATTGTGACCACTCTTTGTCCGTCGTCCGGCGTCCGGCGTCCGTCGTCCGGCGTCCGTCCACAATTTCAAACGACATCTCCTCTGAAACTGCTGACCCGATTTTAACCAAATTTTGTCAGAAGCATCAGTGGCTAGGGGGAACGAAACGTTATTCACATTATGACCCCCGGACCAAAAATGGCCCCGCCCAAGGGCTTATCAGTTTTTCATAGGAAAATCTTTAAAAATCTTCTTCTATGAAACTGTAAGGCCTAGACCTTTGATATTTGGCATGTTGCATGATCTAATGGTCCTCTACAAAAATTGTTCAAATTATGACCCCTGGGCCAAAAATGGCCCCGCCCAAGGGCTTATCAGTTTTTCATAGGAAAATCTTTAAAAATCTTCTTCTCTGAAACTGTAACGCCTAGACCTTTGATATTCGGCATGTTGCATGATCTAATGGTCCTCTACAAAGATTGTTCAAATTATGACCCCCGGACCAAAAATGGCCCCACCCAAGGGCTTATCAGTTTTTCATAGGAAAATCTTTAAACATCTTCTTCTCTGAAACTGTAAGGCCTACACCTTTGATATTTTGCATGTGGCATGATCTAATGGTCCTCTACAAAGATTGTTCACATTATGACCCCCGGACCAAAAATGGCCCCGCCCAAGGGCTTATCAGTTTTTCATAGGAAAATCTTTAAAAATCTTCTTCTCTGAAACTGTAAGGCCTAGACCTTTGATATTTGGCATGTAGCATGATCTAATAGACCTCTACAAAGAATGTTCAAATTATGACCCCTGGGACAAAAATGGCCCCGCCCAAGGGCTTATCAGTTTTTCATAGGAAAATCTTTAAAAATCTTCTTCTCTGAAACTGTAACGCCTAGACCTTTGATATTTGGCATGTAGCATGATCTAATAGACCTCTACAAAGAATGTTCAAATTATGACCCCTGGGACAAAAATGGCCCCGCCCAAGGGCTTATCAGTTTTTCATAGGAAAATCTTTAAAAATCTTCTTCTATGAAACTGTAACGCCTAGACCTTTGATATTCGGCATGTAGCATGATCTAATGGTCCTAATGATCATGCATGTAGCATGATCTAATGGTCCTATTGTTCAAATTATGACCCCCGGGCCAAATATGGCCCCGCCCATGGACTTATCAGTTTTTCATAGGGAAATCTTTAAAATTCTTCTCTGAAAATGTAAGGCCTCGACCTTTGATATTTGGTATGTAGCTTGATCTAATGGTCCTCTACAAAGATTGTTCAAATTATGACCCTGGACCAAAAATGGCGGGCCAAAGGGCTTATCAGTTTTTCATAGGAAAATCTTTTAAAATCTTCAGAAACTGTAAGGCCTGGACCTTTGATATTTGGTATGTAACAAGATCTAATGGTCCTCTACAAATATGTAGCTTTGACTTGTAGTCTTCTGCCAAGAATGTTCAACTTACGACCCTGACCTCTGGGCAAAACTTAGCCCTGCCTTGGGGCTTATTAGTTTACTACCAAGGTTGTACAAATGATAACTTCCTGGTCAAAAATGGCCCCACTCCTGGGGTATCTCAGGTGAGCGATTCAGGGCCTCATGGCCCTCTTGTTTTAATTGTCCCCCCCTGTTAATTTTGGAGTTACCGCCCCTGATGACTTAAAATTAGACAAACTTTACTTAGTGTTGTGCATATGTCTGAAACCACTAAGGCTAGAGTCACCAAACTTCAAAGGAATGTTGACCAGCATGAGTTGTTGTACAACTGGGATTTTTGAATTGTCTTCCCTTGATAACTTTGGAGTTATTGCCCCTGATATGATTACTTAAATTTGAGAAACCTTGTGTCATGCATATCTTTAAAACCACTAGGGCTAGAGTCACCAAACTTCACAGGAATGTTCACCAGCATGAGTTGTTGTGCACCTGGGTTTTTTTAATTGTCTCCCCCTGATAATTCTTGAGTTACTGCCCCTGATATGTTAACTTAAAATTAGAGAAACTTTGTGCTGCACATATCTCTGAAACCAGTAGGGCTAGAGTCACCAAACTTCATAGGAATGTTCACCAGCATGAGTTGTTGAGCATCTGGGTTTTTTAATTGTCTCCCCCTGATAACTTTGGAGTTACTGCCCCTTATGACTTAAATAAGAGAAACTTTACTTTGTGTCACATGTATCTCTGAAACCACTAGTACTAGAGTCACCAAACTTCACAAGAATGTTGACTAGCATGTGCCTGAGGCTTTTAAATTGTTTCCCCCTTACAATGTTGGAGTTATTGCCCCTGATGACTTAAACATTAGACCCTGATAAGTTTGGAGTTACAGACATTACACTTGTGTATTGGAAAAAGGATGGGAGGGGGAGACATCTGTTTTTGTGACAAAAACAAACCTCTAGTTTCTATATTGTTTTTACTATTTTTAATGTTCTCATTAATATTCATGAGTATGCAAATAAGGTAATTTAAAAAAAAAAATGGAAATAAAAGCACAATGTCCTATCTCTAATTTGGTACCAGTTTTATAGGTTTAGGACAAAAACTGGCTGTGATATATACGATTTTGAAGGTACGGGCCATTATTGCGAAAACTAGGGTGTTGCCATGGAAACGGTGAAAATGGTACTTAATGTTAATGCTATGGTCCTCAAATTGGATATTTTGTTTCCTGGAGGTTTCGTCATCATGTTAAACTGCATTTGAAGTTATTTTCTGATATTTCTAGGATAAAACAATAAAAGGTTTACGTTATTTCTATACTTCTTTTATACGCCCGTTTGAAAAAACGGGACGTATTATGGAATGGCGCTGTCTGTCCGTCAGTCCGTCCATCTGTCCGTCCATCCGTCTGGCTGGCTGTCCGTCTGTCCGTCTGTAACATCTCTAACTCAAGTTCCCCTTGGTGGATCCTTCTCAAATTTAACCACAATGTTTATCTAGACATGCTACAGTAGCCTGCCAAGTCCCGGTTTGTTTATCCAAGGTCAAGGTCACACAATTGGACTTAGAATTTGCGTTTAGCAAAAATGTTAACCGGTCTGTCTGTCTGTCTGTCTGTAACATCTGTAACTCAAGTTCCGCTTGGTGGATCCTTCCCAAATTTAACCACAATGTTTATCTAGACATGCTACAGTAGCCTGCCAAGTCCCGGCTCGTTTATCCAAGGTCAAGGTCGCTTAATTGGACTTAGAATTTGCGTTTAGCATTTGCGTTAAGCAAAAATGTTAACCTCAATTTATGTGGAACAAGTCCACTTATTTACATAACACTTTGTGATAAAGCTTTAAACTTGGAACACTTGTTCACCATCACAACCTTCACCTGTAGGCAAGAGTGAATAACTCTGTCAAGCATTTTGACTGAATTATGCCCCTTTTTAACTTAGAATTTTTGGTTAAGGCTTTGTTAAAGTCCATTTATTTACATAACCCTTTGAGATAAAGCTTTTAAACTTGGAACACTTGTTCACCGTCACAACCTTCACCTGTAGGCAAGAGTAAATAACTCTGTCAAGCATTTTGACTGAATTATGCCCCTTTTTAACTTAGAATTTTTGGTTAAGGCTTTGTTAAAGTCCATTTATTTACATAACCCTTTGAGATAAAGCTTTTAAACTTGGAACACTTGTTCACCATCACAATCTTCACTTGTAGACAAGAGTACATAACTCTGTCAAGCATTTTGACAGAATCATTCCCCTTTTTAACTTAGAATGTTTGGTTAAGGCTTTGTTAAAGTCCATTTATTTACATAACCCTTTCAAAGGTGCTCGACGCATGCTTGGACTCACCCATGGACCCCCCCCCCCCAAAAAAAAAAAATAATAAAAAAATAAATAAATAAAAAAAATGTGATCGAAGTATGTTAAACTAGCCTAAAAATATCTATTTGAACCTTAACCCTTTACCCAATAGCCTATTTCTAGTTTTGAAGACATATGACCACTTAAAGCAGGTTGAAAGTAAAGCGCATTCTGCTTTACTTTCAGCCTGCTTTAAGCTACCACCTACTAGGATATAGAAAATATTTATGATGCTATATGTTCATTATTGTAAAAATTGGAACTATTTTCTTCAGCGGAGGAATATATTAAACTCGCTTAAAGCCGCTTCTATCAGGTAAAGGGTTAAACCACTCCGAAAAACAAGAAAAACACGACCCGGAAAAAATTTCCTATCGGGTCTATATATGTATTGAAAGGTACCTAACTACGACAGATCAGCGGCGGAAAATACAACAGTCATGTTTTTCAAAGTCTTACAGCAAAGCCAATTCAACACCGATTTTAATCAGTTTGGTCTTGATCCGTTTCAAATTCCATATGCTAAGCGGCAGAATTAGTGCTTTCCTTAAATATTGCTCCATCTTGTCGCTGCAAGACCGCGAATTTGAAAAAACGCTAGAGCGAAACGATGTGACTCCCGCCAGGATGCATAGACGTATATAGGGGGATCTGTATTCGTTAATCCTTTCAACAAAAACACGAATTATGGTTAAACACTATCTAAAAACATTAACTCGCCGCAATTAAAACGGTGCTTACTATTTCCAGTCAGCTACGAGGCGCCAGTTATCTTTCTCCAACTTTCCTTTTGAATGGATGCGACCATTTTGCTGTGACCCGGCTCATAAACTATTCGATATGCAAATTGACTACTACTTCCGGGCCACAGCGATTTGGCCACCTCCGTTCAAAACGAAAGTAGGAGAAAGAAAACTGACGTCTCATAGCAGACTACAAATAGCCAGCACCGTTTTAACTGCGGTAAGTTGAATGTCTTTCGAATGTGTTTCAGCATAACTCGCGTTTTTGCTGAAAAGTCTAACGAATACAGATCCCCCTATATACTTCAATGCATCCCGGCGGGAGTCACATCGTTGCGCTCTAGCGTATTTTCAAATTCGCGGTCTTGCAGCGACAAGACGGGGCAATATTTAAGGAAAGCATTAACTGTGCCGCTTAGCATATGGAATTTGGAACGGATCAAGACCAAAATGATTAAAATCGGTGTTGAATTGGCTTTGCTGTAAGACTTTGAAAAACATGACTGTTGTATTTTCCGCAGCTGATCTGTCGTAGTTAGATACCTTTCAATACATATATAGACCCGATAGGAAATTTTTCCGGGTCGAGTTTTTCTCGTTTTTCGGAGTGGTTTAAGGTTCAAATAGATAGTTTTAGGCCAGTTGAACATACTTCGATCACAATTTTTTATTTATTTATTTTTTTTTTATTTTTTTTTTTGGGGGGGGGGGACCATGGATGAGTTCAAGCATGCGTCGGGCACCTTTGAACCCTTTGAGATAAAGCTTTTAACCTTGGAACACTTGTTCACCATCACAATCTTTACCTGTAGGCAAGAGTACATAACTCTGTCCAACATTTTGACAGAATTATGCCCCCTTTTAACTTAGAAAATTTGGTTAAGGTTTTGGTTAAAGTCCACTTATTTACATAACCCTTTTAGATTAAGCTTTTAAACTTGGAACACTTGTTCACCATCGCAAGCTTCACCAGTAGGCAAGAGTACATAACTCTGTCTAACATTTTGACATAATTATGATGCTTTTTAGCTTGGAATTTTTGGTTACGATTTTGGTTTAAGTCCACTTATTTACATAATCCTTTCAGATAAAGGTTTTAAACTTGAAACATTTGTTCACCAACACAAGCTTCACCTGTAGGCAAGAGTACATAACTCTGTCTAACATTTTGACATAATTATGACGCTTTTTAGCTTGGAATTTTTGGTTAAAGGTTTTGGTTAAAGTCCACTTATTTACATAATCCTTTCAGATAAAGGTTTTAAACTTGAAACATTTGTTCACCATCAGAAGCTTCATCTTCATCTCAAGCATTTAGACACAATTATGGCACTTTTTAATTTAGAATTTTTGGTTAAGGTTTTTTGTTAAAGTATGCCTATTTACAACCTTGAAACTTGGTCACAAAATTGGACTTAGAATTTGAATTTAGCAAATACGTTAACCCCAGTTTATGTTGAACAAAACCTCGACGGGCGTATATTGTGTCCACTGGCACTCTTGTTACTATTTTTAATGTTCTCATTTATATTCATGAGTATGCAAATAAGATAATTTAAAAAAACAAGTTGGAAATAAAAGCACAATGTCTTATCATCCATTTGGTAGGGGTTTTATAGTTTTAGGACAAAAACTGGCTGTGATATGGGCGAATTTGTAGGTATGGGTCATCATTACAAAAACTGGGGGGTTGCCATGGAAACGGTTAAAATACACATAGCCTAAAAGAATTTAAGTTTGAGTACATTCGCGATTCTGATTCAGGACACTTTTCTGAACATTTTGGTACCCATGAAAAAAAGTCTAAGGGGGGGGGGGGGGGGGTGCACGGTAGGCACTATTGGCTCCCTGAGTAATGGAGTAAATGGTTAACACGTTCAAGCAGTTTGATCCAGATCGAATTGTAAAAAAGGTTTAATAACTGATTAGAATTCACACTATTTGACCGTACACTGCTTTTGCTGTGTTCCATGTATAGTTTTTAGCTCACCAGAGCACTTTTGTGCTCAGGGTGAGCTTTTGTGATCGCCTGATGTCCGTCGTCGTGCGTGTCCGTCGTCGGGCGTCAACACTTTCAACCTTTAAAAATATTCTCCTATGAATCTACAGGGTTCTCAGCTTTCATCTTTGGTACATAGCATCATCTGTAGGTCCTCTACAAAAGTTATATAAATTATGCCCCTGGGGTCAAAATTGGCCCTGCCCCAGGGGTTTTCAGTTTTCAATAGAAATATATAGTGAAAACTTTGAAATTCTTCATTTCTCAAACTAGAAGGTTCTCAGCTTTCATATTTGCCACATAGCTTCAACTTCAGGTCTTCTACAAACGTTATATAAATTATGCCCCTAGGGTCAAAATTGGCCCCACCCCAGGGATTGCCAGTTTTTTGTAGCTGACTGCTTAAACAGCCCATGGGATCACTATACATGCATAGGAAAAACTTTGAAACTCTTCTTGTCAAAACTACATGTCCCAGAGCTTAGATATTTGTTGTATAGATTTTACCCTTATCAGTTTTGTTAATATCATAGTTCTGAGGTTAAAATTGGCCCTGTCCTGTGTATATAGACTTTTTCACATCAGAAGCTACAGGTTAAAGGTTTCCCCCATATTTCAGAGATAAGCCAGTGCTCTGATAGGACTAGCCAGTGTGTCAGAGTGTACTGGTAATCACCCTTAGCCTGATCAGTAGAGTAGAAATTGTGTTTAGACAAATTACACACACTCATTTTAGATTGAGAAAACTGTATGGATAATTCTCAAAATGCAGAAAGCTCTTAAAGCTTTTTTTTCCATATCTATGCCCTGCATTAAGCTGCCAGCTATCAATATAGAGCCTATAACTGTATCTGCTTAATACAAATTCAAGTGTTCTATTTCATCTTGGAGAGCAGTGTCTATTTTTAGCTGGCTATTTTTAGCATAAATAAAAGGTAGGTTATCTCCCTTTCCCACTTTTTGATAACAACTGAATTGCCTCACTTCTGGATAATGACAGTTGCAAAATAGATCTGACATGTAAATAGAACAATTAACCATTTACTCCATAAATATGCATTTCTACACATTTGCAAACAGAGTAGACCCAGATCAGATGGCTCATGCAGTAGCCATCTGATCAATCTGCTCTATTTGCTTATGAATAATATAGTGCAAATTGCATTAAATTATTTTCATTTTGTGTACAATATACATGTACTTATAATATGTTTACTTAATTAAGCCTTTCCCTCATATAAATGCCTTTTCATGCATTTGCAGACAGAACAGACCCAAATCAGACAGCTACTATAGCAGCTGTCTGATCAGAGTCTGATCTGTTTGTCAATGGAATTTGAAATATGTTTCTTTACTTTCTAAAATGGCTACACTGTCCCACTTTTTTGTCCATGAATATTCACTAGGTATTGAAATTTTGAATAAACATAGAACAGGGGAAGGGTTAAAAGTACATCAATCTTAATATTAGATATGAATAATAATATGAACTCGTGAAGATATAATGAAAATATCTGAAATTTTGAACATTAGTATAGAATAATTTATTCTTTCTGAATTAAAATTGGCCCCACCCCAGGGCCGGCTAGTTTTCTATAGAAACATATAGTGAAATCTTTGAAAATCTTCTCCTCTGATTGTCTGGTGAGTGATGTCAGGGCCATTCTGGCCCTCTTGTTTATAGGTAATTTTTTAAAAATCTTCTTTTCCGGAACTGTAAGACCTAGACCTTGAAATTTGGTATGTAGTATCATCTAATGGTTTTCTACCAAGATTGTTCAAATTATGACCCCAGGATCAAAATTGCCCCGCCCCTGGCATCATCTAAAGTTCTTTTATTAAGATTGTTCAAATTTTAACCTCCAGGCCTAAAATTATGGCCTTCGGTTTCATATTGGCCCCAATCTGAAGCTGACTTATATTTACATAGAAATACAGTGTACATTGTATGCATAAGTCTATAGTAACCAGGTGAGCGATTTAGGGCCATCATGGCCCTCTTGTTATTTATATCAGAAATCACCTCAGATATCAAATAAAATTAAAATATTAACCTTTACACATAGGAAACCAGTCTATAAGACATCAATACTTAAACTGCTCTGATCTAATATTTCGACCACTAAGGGCCTTTGTCAAAGATTATCATGTCAAAATACACGTCACATTTTTGTTACATGCATTCAGCCATAAAATCAAAGAGAATAATGTTGATCCAGCGTCGTCATGGTGACATTGGGTTGTTTTTTAAAATGTCATGACGTCATCAAAATGACGTCATCAAATGACGTCATGGGTGCAACGACGTCATGCATGCATTAGGTTTCAGAAAATTGCATTTTGTTCTGTTTTGACGTAGCAAAGTTGTATCCATCAGTCCCAAAGAAAGAGGGACTAGATGCATGTATGGAAGGCCTTGCAAACAGAAGTGATCCGTTGATTGATACAGAAAATGTTCTTAAGATGATTCAAACAGTTTTAGACAACAACACATTTTCTTTTGGAGATAGCACTTTCATACAAAAAGATGGGGTGGCAATTGGTTCAAAATTAGGAAAGAATTTTGCTTGTTCATATATGAGGAAATGGGATGAAGAATTGATGTCACACAAAAAAGTGCCAATGTTTTACAAGAGATTCATTGATGATGGTTTCGGGATCTGGGATGGTACAGTTCAAGAACTGGAAGATTTTGCGAAACATGCAAACAGTATTCACCAGAATATTAGTATAGAGCTTAGATATGGTTTGGATCAGATAGAATTTCTGGATACTCTAGTTAAAATAGACAATGGCCATATATACACAGACCTTTATGTTAAACCTACAGACAAACAGCTGTACCTTAATAATTCTTCCTGCCATCCTCCTAGTACAAAGAAGAGCATAGCATATGGTTTGGGACTAAGAATTAAGCGCATATGCGAAAGAGAATCGGACTATATTAGAGAAAGAAATAAACTCAAGGGTCAGTTAAGGAAGAGAGGATATAGTGGCAGGATGATAGAAAATCAGTTTGTAAGGGTTGATAAACTTGACAGATCTGCCACATTAGTAAAGAAACAAACAGTTAGATCTAATAGGAAAATGAATAGGGTCCCTTTAGTTTTGACGTATTCAAATCTGCTACGGAATATACATTACATTGTAAAAAAACATTCAAAAGTTTTGCATCAATCAGACCGGCTTAAAGAAGTATTCCAACAACTGCCAATCGTAGCATTCAGGCGTGATAAAAATCTATGTGACACACTGGTGCATTCAAAAACTAACAGGATTGTTAGATCAAGCAATACAGTCTGTTCAGAGGGTTGTGCTACTTGCAGTATTCTTGAAATGTCAAGTATAAGTGACACAAATAGGCAATCAGTTTACAATGTGTCTACTAATATTAACTGTAGAGAAAGAAATGTAGTATATATGCAATTAAATGCAGTAAATGCGATATAATGGTGTATGTCGGTGAAACTGAGAAATTCGGGAGAGAATGAAAGAACATTTGAGTGATGTGAGGCATGAGAGAGAGAAGCCAATAAACAGACATTTTGGAATTGGTGGTCATAGCAGTGATGATGTGAGATTTGTAGTTTTGAAACGGATGTTCCATGCATGTAGAACTGAAAGACAGATCCATGAAACTTAGTGGTCGAAATATTAGATCAGAGCAGTTTAAGTATTTATGTATTATATTAATTCCCTATTTTGGAATATTTACTTCATATAAGACATCAGCTAATTGTAATGACCGTGACGAGTGGTTTTTAGAGGTTTTCTCATCAGCGTCTGCAATGTTTTATTTTTGCAAACATCATTCGGTTGCACCACTGTAGGTTAAAATTAAACTTTTTCAGTCAAGAAATTTGACAACTTCAATTAAAAATTAAGCCTTCAAGACATTGATCTTCTCTTGCAAATTTCAGTGACTAAATAAAACGGCATGGACCCAGATAAGACGTTTATTTATTAAAAACAGAACAGGCGATTAGTATTCTTACTAGTGACAATCTATATATATTCTGTCAGTATCCAGTATGTATTGTTTGTTCTTTTTGTATGGTTTGTTTTTGTTTGCTGAAATTGGACAATCAAACTTTAATTGCAGAAGTAAAACGAAAAATTAATAAAGCTAAAGTTTTTTTTTGAATTGTGACACTGCTAGACTGTTACAAAAACAATACTGAACGTCCATTTGAACGACCCCTCCCCTCCCAAAAAAGTTTATAACTTTTCTATTTTATCAACCCTTCACTCTATGAATAAAAATGTAAGAAATAAAGTGATCATGAACATCAATTAAAATAGTTTTATAATGATATATTAACACAGGAAATTCGGGGCATAGCAGAAACTGTGGAATCATATCTATATTGTATCATGAGCAAACAGAGCAGATCCTGATTAGACGGTTCCTAGAGGATCTGTCTGATCGGGGTCTACTCTGTTTGCAAAGGCATTAAAAGGCATACTATCTGTTAAATGATATAATAAAGACATTTTAACATTTAAGTAGCAGTATCAAATATAGTCATGTATTTCTGTCGGTTTCTTAGGTTTAGGGTAAACATCATTTATCTGCATTTTTTTTTAAAGAAAAGTGCAAAATAAAACAAACAAAAATAAAACTTGAAAATGCAAACAATATATTTTCACATCCTTCGTTATTCTCGATTTAATAAAAACCTTGTGTAATCAAAGTGAAAACAATCAATAATGGATAACAAACGTGTAACAAAGGACCAGAGGCATATACATGTATATGTCTGAAAGGACCTACTCGGTGGCAGCGCCACCTGGTTGGACAGGGGCAGATAACCGACAAAAGACGCCCATTATGCCCCCGGGTTCAAATGAAGCCCCACCCCAGGGGTGGCCAGTTTTCTATAGAACATAATGAAAACTTTGAAAATCTTCTCCTCTGATTGTCTGGTGAGCGATATTAGGGCTATAATGGCCCTCTTGTTGAGGTCACTAGGTCAAAGGTCAAGGTCTTAATGACTTTAAATGGTGAAATAGTTTCCGATCAATAACTGCCCAAGGGTTTGGTTTTGGATCTTCAAACTTGCTGTGGTTGTTGGTTATGACCACTAGATGACCCCTATTGTTTTTTAGGTCACTAGGTCAAAGGTCAAAGTCACCATGACCTTAACTGGTTAAATGGTTTCCGATCAATAACTGCTCCAGGGTTTGGCCTAGAATCTTTAAACTTGCTGTGGTAGTTGATCATGACCACTAGATGACCCCTATTGTTTTTGAGGTCACTAGGTCAAAGGTCAAGGTCACCATAACCTTGACTGGTGAAATGGTTTCCAATCAATAGCTGCTCAATGGTTTGGCCTAGGATCTTCAAACTTGCTTAGGTGGTAGGTCATGACAACTAGATGAGCCCTGTTGCTTTTGAGGTCACTAGGTCAAAGGTCAAGGTCACCATGGCCTTAACTGCTGAAATGGTTTCCGATCAATAACTGCTCAAGGGTGTGGCTTAGATCTTCAAACTTGCTGTGGTGGTTGGTCATGACCACTAGATGACCCCTATTGTTTTTGAGGTCACTAGGTCAAAGGTCAAGGTCACCATGACCTTAACTGGTGAAATGGTTTCCAATCAATAACTGCTCAAGGGTTTGGCTTAGGATCTTCAAACTTGCTGTGGTGATCGGTCATGACCACTAGATGACCCCTATTGTTTTTGAGGTCACTAGGTCAAAGGTCAAGGTCACCATGACCTTAACTGATGAAATGGTTTCCGATTAATAACTGCTCAATGGTTTGGTTCGGGATCTTCAAACTTGCTGTGGTGGTTGGATGTGACCACTAGATAACCCCTATAGTTGTTGAGGTCAAAGGTCAAGGTCACCATGACCTTAACTTGTGAAATGTTTTCAGATCAATAAATGATTAGTGGTTTGGCTTAGGATCTTCAAAGTTGCTGTGGTGATTAGTCATGACCACAAGATGACCTCTATAGTTGAGGTCACTAGATCAAAGGTCAGGGGTTCTGGGGGATATACATGTTTTACAAACATCTCTTGTTTAATGTTTACCCTTAGTCTGATCAGTAGAGTAGAAATTGTGTTTAGCCAAATAAATAACACACACTAATTTTATATTGAGAAAACTTAGTAGACAATTCTCAAAACACCTTTTGCATCTCTATGTCCTGCATTAAGCTCTCAGATATCAATATAGAGCCTATCAGTGTATCTGTTGTGAAGTTCAGCTGAGTACAAGTCAAGTGTTCTATGCTCTAGCATTCTTTTTCGGTATTGTAGTTGTCTGCTTCAGAATTGTTGTCTGCTTGTCTAAGATTGTTCACATTGTTTTTTAATACATGTCAATCTTCAATTAACTCTCTTGTACAAACCACATATTAAGTTACATATGTGTCAGATCAGAATCCAAACTGTGTGCTAGGTTATCTCCCTTTGCACTTTTTGATTACAACTGGATTGCCTCTCTTTTAGGTAGACAGCTGATATTTTTAGATCTGGCCAGTTGCACAGAAATTAACCCTTTACTCCATAATTATGCATTTCTACACCTTTGCAAACAGAGAAGACCCAGATCAGATGACTCATTTAGTAGCCATCTGATCAATCTGCTCTGTTTGCTTATGATATAATATAGTGCAAATTGCATTAAATTATTTTCATTTTGTGTACAATATACAATGTACTTATAATATGTTTACTTAACCCTTTCCTTCATATAAATGCCTTTTCATGCATTTGCAAGCAGAGCAGACCCAGATCAGGCGGCTCCTTTAGCAGCTGTCTGATCAGGGCCTGGTCTGTGTGTCAATGGAATTTGAAAGATGTTTCTTTACTTAATATCTAAAATGGCTACACTTTCCATTTTTGTGTCACCTGTCGAGAGGCAGTGTCACTTTTCCGTCGTCTGTCTGTCCGTCTGTCGATCACACTTTCATTTTTCGGCTGTAATTTCTAAACTAATCATTATAGAGCTTTCAAATTTCACATGTGTCTTTCTTTCATTGATGACCATTGATGTAACAAAGGTCCATCACTTTGCATGCAATATCTTTTGAGTTATTCCCCTATGTTCTGATATTCGCACTCCAGCATATTAAAAGTATTTGTGTCAGTTGCGAGCAGGTGACACATGTGTTCCTCTGAACACTCTTGTTCATTATAACTATTTTGTCCATGAATATTCAGTAGGTATTGAAATTTTTAATAAACATAGAACAGGGGAAGGGTTAAAAATAATAACATGAACTCATGAAGGTATAATGAAAATATCTAAAATTTTGAACATAAGTACAGTAAACTTCCTGAAAACCGGACTCTCTGAAAACCGGATTTCTCTGAATACCGGACGATTATCGAAGTCTCATATTTTTCTCCTGTTGGTTCAATGCAAAAACCTCCCTGAAAACCGGACTCTCTGAATTCCGGATACCGGACCCTTTTCTATAGCTGCGGACCGGTTTTGTTCTATATTAGTTCTCTGAATACCGGACAGGACTTATGCAAACAACATGTCAGAGTTGTGTGTATTGTAAACTTAGCTTGACGGCTATGTTTGATTGGTGTGAAAATCACAGGTGCTTTGCAGCACCATTGTTTTCATATAAGTGTAATGTAACCGGACTGGTCTGAATACAGAGTTTTCAGAGAAAGCTCTGCATTCAGCCGGTTTAACCCAGGTTCGATTTTACTTAAAAAAACATTTGCACACAGAGGGAAAACATGCAATACAGAGACTAGACTTTCAGTTGAGAACTTTAATCTTCAGAAATTAATGCCAGTTAAATTGGTAATCTGAACCTTAAATACTAAGCATACTATAACAGAGAGAAAGAGAGAGAGAGAGAGTAAGTAGAATAGTAAGCGTTGAGGAAAGGTGGCCAGCTGGAGAAGAGAGAGGTAAACTGTACCTTTGTGTCTCGTACCAAACTGAGCACAGAATACAGAAAACAGGCAGTTTATATAGGGGAGAGAACAATAAAGAACCAGACTTGCACAAGGCAAGCATGCAAATACAGCGAGTTACACTCTGTATAGCAAGCAAATCATGTGCAAAGGGAATTTACCAGAGTTAAAGCAATTAAAATGACAAAGAGAGACAAGACTGAGTGAAGCATACAAATACCTGGCAAATACATGTATATAAAATGAGCAAATCATGCAGGTACTTGTAAGAGTACAGTCATTTCTGCCACACACCCCCCGTCCCAAGACCTGATGTAAGACATCAGTAACAATTTCAAACTATGGCAGAAATGAAAGTTTACAATAATAAATATATACTAAATGTAACTATGTATCATGAACCAAGACTTAATATTTTGAAATCCAGCAAGAAAAAATGCATAATATAAAGAAAACATCCACAATACCAATACCCCAGAAAATATAGAAATACACCCACCCCAATGTCAATGATTCCTAACAACCTGAAATTAAATTCAAAACCAAAAATGTAAGTGGCTATTTATATTTAAATACATAAGCATTCAGACATAAATATTCACAAACATTTAGGAAAAAATAAACGAAGAAAAATCTTCTTATTTTAATGTAAACACAAAAAGTAAATTTCCAATTTTTCCCATTCCAACAATTTCGTTCCATTTCAACAGAAAAGCAAATCTATCAACATCCGGGTATTAAAGAAACCACGATGGCTGAAGAAAAAGAATCACATCCACAATCGTAAGTAGAAATACGAAAATCTATCAATATTCTTCGATTGTTAAGAATGTCTGATTATAACAGTCATATATATAAATATTCCACCCCCTTCCCCTATCGTTACGAAAGTCCGAAAGTTATTCATTTCGATTTAGTGTCATTTCCTTTTCTATATTTCAGGCAGAAACCCCCCTCATTGTCCAACACAACATGCTCATCTCGGCACACCGTTGGTCCTGTAGAAACCAAAGTGGCTCCAGGAGTTTCCTGTCGTCGCCTACGCTCGGCCACTCTTGTCCTAAAATCCATTCTGTATGGAAGAACCCCTCCTGGGTTTACGAAAAGGCCATTGGGCACTAAGGATCCCTCCGTAAACGGTTTCTGGGTCAGATGAACTTTGCGCTGATGTCTGACAAACACATCTTTCCGGTAAAAGATTTTACTACATGTAGAACACGTGAATTCAGAAATATACGCCTCGTGTTTCTGATTCCAATGGCGGTTGAACGAACCAAATGAGCTATACTCTAGTTCCCCACAAGCAAAGACTGGGCAACGGGTAGGCTCGTTAGGCCAATATGGCCTTTGGGCCTCCAGGAACTGATCCAGCTCGACCTCAATACCATCTAAGAGTTCCATAGTCCTGAAGTTATAGGATTGAAAAACACGCATTAAAGTACAGTCTACCAGAGAAGAGAAAGAGAAGAAAGACCAAAGATCAGTGATATTCTGGACCGGGAAGTGTAGTTTTCCAGAATAAACCCCATCGCTGGAAACTAATTCCTAGGCTTATGAAACGAGAAGTCAAAATAACTGTTCTGATCAGCATGAAAGGAACTTTGTTCCTTTAATCATTGCCTGCAGTCAGACAGACAGTTAAATTTTCCAGTTTGCAAAGACATTTCCCGTATCAAAGACCAAAGCATCAATCTGCAGTTAGACTCTCTAGAAACTTACTTCAATGAAGAAAACAATACCATTTAAACAAATTAAGAATATGAAGCAATTCACTAGTTCCCAGAAGTTAGAGATGACAATCACAATTTAGTGGTCATATTATTGTTAAGTAAAATATTACAAGAGTGCAAGAGAAGAAGGGAATAAGAGAAGATAGAATGTGTGGTCCTAGTATGCTCGGTATTTTGTTCATTAGATCTATGTCAAATTGTACAGTAACAATTTTTGTATTTTACTAACTTCAAGCCTTTTCTTTTTTTTTAAAAAAACAAACAGAATTATTTCCATATAGAACTATATGAGCATGTTTTTATCCCAAACTTTCAATCATTAATCAAGTAAACTATACAAGCAAACATTACTTATAATTACTAACTCAAATTTTACAAACTAACAATTATTTACACAATTCTTTTCCGACAATTAACACGGAGAAAGCATCTCCATTAATTATTTCTGTAATTTAAGTCTTAGAGAATAAGAACTCAAATTAACTATTCAATGGATCATTGCATCAAATTCTTAATAATTTTTACAAAATTTATCCACCATTTGTTATTTTCTTCCAAGTACGAGAATAACTACAGGTATTTCTCATACCAACTTCTCTCTTGTGTAATAGAAACATGTATTTATATATCTGTCTCTATTTTACAAACAAGTTAACTGTTTTTCTGTACCAATACACATATGCTAATTACAAATAATCATAACTTCAAAATAATTAACATTGTAAACAATTATGTACACATAAAAATGAAACTGGCTGACTTGTAGCCTTTGTTGTTTACACAAAAAGGTGTTTAGGCCAGTTTTGAGTTTTGTTATTTTCAAAACAACAATTGTCAGGTTTATGTTATTTCTGAAACAAGTGTTCTTTAAGTAACACTTCTCTGTCTAGGAGTCTGTTACTCCTCAATACATTGTCTCTAGAGGCGAAAGCATCTGCTTTCTTAAAGCTTAGGAGAATATATCTCCTTCGGCTTAACTGTTCTACCAGTCCTAGTTATATAAGGGGTTGTTTGTTGAGTTTCTACTGGACATTCTGTTACTGTTACATTTGAATTAGTACTGTCTAATGGATCAGGTTCATCAGCATGATCTAGAATGGTAATCTCGGGAGTTTCTCTCCCTTCATAAGGTTTGAGGTGGTCGACATGTACTACTAAGCTCTTTTTTGTGCGAGGATGTACAAGTTTGTAGGTAACATCTGTTATTCTCTGTACAATTTCATACGGACCTGTCCAACCTAGGCCTAATTTCAAATTAGCATGAGGAGGATACCATCTCCAGACTTTATCATTGGCTTGGAATTTTCTTGACTTTAGACCTTTGTCATAAGAATTCTTTTGCCTTGTTGCTGCGTGCTTGAGGGACTTACAAGCAACATTAAATGATGATTCTATTGACTGCTTTAACCATTCTACATATAAAGATGGACATACATCAACCTCATGATCAGGGCAGTTGCCAAACATGACATCAATAGGTAACCTAGATTCCCTACCAAGCATTAATAGATTTGGACTGCACTTTGTACTGTCATGACAAGTCGATCTGTAAGCCATCATGACATATGGAAGATGGTCATCCCAATCATTTCTGTTTTCATTCACAAAAATGGACAGCATTTGCTGCAAGGTTCTGTTATGCCTCTCAATCATTCCATCTGATTTTGGATTGTATGGTGTTGTTCTAGTTTTTTCAATGCCTAATAATCTGCACATCTCAGAGAAGAGGTTAGATTCAAACTCCCTTCCTTGATCTGAGTGGATTATACGAGGCACACCAAATCTGCAGATATATTCAGTTACGAGCTTGTCAGCCACTGATAATGCAGTATGATCTACCAATGCATAAGCTTCTGTCCATTTTGTGAAATAGTCCCCAACAACAAGAATATATTCATTTCCGTCATTAGTGACAGGCAAAGGGCCAAGAATGTCTAAAGCTATTCTGTCTAATGGCTGAGTAGACACATTCTGTTTTAAAGGAGATTTACCAAGACCAGGCCCTGGTTTCCGTCTTGCACAACTGGTACAAGTTCGGCACCAGAGTTTGACATCTGCAGACATATTTGGCCAGTAAAATCTACGTTTTAATGCAGTTAAAGTGCGGTCTCTACCTAAATGTCCTGCAATGCGAGCGTCATGTAATTGCTGAAGAATAACTGTTTTGATTGAGTTTGGTACAATTAACAGCTTGACTGGGTTTTGATTATTAGATGAAGGAATAGTTTCTCTGTAGAGAACCCCTTCCTGTACCGACAAAGATTCCCAGAGACTCCAAAGTGTTCTAACATCTGAAGAATAGGATTCTATATTCTGACGTGGTGGTTTTGTCAAGAATTTGCTTTTCAGATCTAAAATGACACTTATTGCTGGGTCTCGCAATTGCGAATCTTTTAAGTGTTGCAGAGAAAACGAATCTACCCAGTTTGAAAAATCAGAGTGTACATGTATGTCGGGACTTTGTGACAGATCTGCAGCTGCATGTCTTGAGATTGGGTTGCAACTCTGTAGTGTGTTTACAGGCGTGTTCTGTTTTAAACTATCTAATCCATTAAACCTACTTGAAACGTCAGAAATTGAAGTGCCAGGCAAGTTATTGCCTTTGTGGCTTAAACCATTTTCATGCAATGCAGAGCTGGAATTGCCAGGCAAATATTTGCCTTTCTGGCCTTCACCAGTACCTTGAGAACCACTACAACAGCACTGAACAAAACATTCTGGGCAATCTGGTCTCTTACATTTGCGTTTCCTGAACGGGATGCGGGACATTGCATCAGCATTTTCATGCAATTTACCCGGCCTATGCTGTATGGAAAAGTCATATGTTTCCAAAACTGTAAGCCATCTTGCCAACATTCCCTCTGGATCCTTAAAATTTCTTAACCAGATGAGAGAGGCATGGTCTGTTCTGACAAGAAACTTCCGACCCCAAAGGTAATGTCTAAATTGCTTGACAAAAGTTACAACAGCAAGTAATTCTATGAAAGTTGTACAGTATTTTTGCTGAGACTTATTAAGGGTCTTGCTTGCATATGCTATGACACGTTCAGAACCACTCTGAACCTGCGATAACACTGCACCGATGCCTGTTTGACTGCCATCAGTGTCCAAAATAAACATTTCGTCCCTCTCTGGATAGGCAAGTACTGGGGCAGATGTTAAGATATCTTTCAGTTTTTGGAAACTCTTTTCACATTTGTCATCCCATTTGAATTTATGCTTCTTCTGCGTAAGTTGAGTAATAGGAAATGCAACACTAGAACAATTTGGTATGAATTTCCTGTAATAATTTATGAGACCTAAGAATCTTTGAACCTCGGTTTTGTTTGTTGGTGTCGGCCAATTTTGTACGGCCAGAACTTTATCTTGATCACATGCTATTCCTTTTTCGGAGACCACGTGACCTAAATACTTAACCTCAGTTTGGAATAAATGACATTTGCTGGGTTTCAATTTCAAATTTGCCTCCTTGAGTCTTGCTAAAACTTGTCTGAGATTTTCCAAAGTCTGTTCAAAGGTAGAGCCAAAAACTATTATATCGTCTAAATAGCACAGACATTTTTCCCATTGCAAGCCGTGTAGGACTCGTTCAACAAGCCGCTCAAAACTAGCAGGTGCGTTGCTGAGGCCAAAGGGCATGACCTTGAAATGAAAAAGACCCCGGTGGGTACTGAAAGCGGTGTATTTTTTGGAACTGTCAGCCATTTTTATTTGCCAGTAACCACTTGTCATATCCAAAGTACAAAAGTATTTTGAACCAGACAAAGAATCAAGCGATTCACCTATAAGAGGCAGAGGATATGCATCTTTCTTAGTCACAGCGTTTACACGCCGAAAATCGATGCAAAAACGAACTGATCCATCCTTTTTAGTTACTAAAACTATTGGTGAGGACCAGGGACTTGAACTAGGTTCTATGATATTTCGATCAAGCATTTTCTCAAGTTCTTTGTCTACTATTTCTTTTTGAGCTATGGGTATTCTCCGGGGAGGTAATTTAATAGGCTTTGTTTCTCCTACATCAATTTCATGCTCGACAAGGTTAGTTTGTCCAACAATGCCAGAATCATCTGTGAAAGAATCTTTATATTCTAAGAGCAGACTTTCTAAATTCTTTAACTGACTGTGACTCAGATTTTCAGAAGCTTTATCTAATAGTGGCTGTAAATGTTTTGGCAATTTACCACTTTCTGAAACTTTCTCTTCTTTATTGCACGGAGTCAGGCTTTCAATGCTTTCAATAGGCTGTAGATTAGCTACTGCTGTGTTTTTGTGAAATTTGACATTCTTGTCACTTACATTAATAAGAGAGATGGCAACCTTTTCACTGTGTGTGCTTATTACAGATTTAGCCATAAGTAACCCCTTTCTGTTAATCAGTTTGTATGGTTCTACCAGACCCTCAGTTTTATGAAAGTTTCCATCCAAATACCCTTCTATAACTACTTCTGAACCAGATGGAATTTGGACTGTGCTGGAGACTTTGATTCGAGCTACTGCATGACTATCCTTTCTAACTAATTTTATCTTGTGCTTTCCTATTTGCATGGTGGCTTTTCCAAATTTTATGCTTGCATCAAAATCTTCTAAGAAATCATTTCCAATTACAGCCTCTATGTCATCTAAATTTGCAATCAAAACAGTGTACTCAAATTCCTGATTATCAATTTCAAAAGAAAGTCTCAATTTGCCTTGAACCTTAATGTCACCCCCATTTGCAGCTGTTAAAGTGTTTTGTGCAGCCTCAAGTGTCAAAGGGTCTATACCAAGTTTGGTGCAAACTGTATTGGAAATTATAGTGGCCGCAGAACCAGAGTCTACCAGAGCATGACATATGACATTGTTTACCGTCATTTTGGCATACAAACAAGTTCTCTGGTTTATGGGACTTAAAGCGATGCGTGTGTGCCCATTCTGTGATTGATTTTGTGCTTCAGAGGCTGGGTCTTCGGGCGTAAGATCAGCCTTCACAAGTTTCCCGTCTGATCCTTCTTTCTAAGAGGACAGTGTGTTGCAATGTGACCTAATTCGTGACACTGATAACATTCAACCTTTGAAAAATCCCTATCCCTGCTGTTACTTCTACTTCTTGGGCGTTTTATAGCTTCTGCTAGGCTACTGAAGCCTTTTTCAATAAGTTTTGCCAAGTCTTCTATCTGAATGTCTGACCTTGACCTAGATGAGTGACTCTCATGTGTGGTGTTTTGTTTCCGAGAATCATCCGATAAATTTTTCAAAGCTAGAAGTTGTATGTCTTCATCCTCGAAATGAGGTTTTCTGAGTATTCCCTGTGACCCTTCAAAAGCTTCAAACTCTACTGCATATGCTATAGCTGAGTGAATTGACAGTGGGTGTCTATACTGAACATGACTGCGTATCTCAGGCCTCAATAGACCATTAATGTATTGGTCTATAACATAGATCTCCCTAGCATCTGAGTGTATTTCTGGAAATGCTAAGAGGCAAAGTCTTTGTAAGACATAACCATAGTCAGACACAGACTCCTGTCTCTTTTGCTTCCTGTTTCTAAACTCACATCTGTAAGCAGTGACACGTTCAGCAGGACTGAACCTTCTACCAAGTGCCTCTTTCAAATGAGTGTAAGAGTGTATCTGCTCAAGCTTTAGGTCACTCAGTAACCTTTGAGCTTGTCCCTTAAGACTCATAGCTAACTGCTGTGCCTTTTCTAAGTCGTTCCACCTATTCCAGTTTGCAACATTTTCAAAATGAATGATGTAATCCCTCCAGTCTGCAGATTTACCATCAAATTTATCAGGTTCCTTTTCTTTCCGCCTAATTGAGGTAAATTGAGTATATGATGGATCCATTGTATAACTGGTAGGGTATTGAGGTTGTGCATAGTTAGGATGCTGACTGTGTGTGCTGTTATGACTTTGTGTTTCTGGCATGACAGGAAAACTATTTCCTTTTGGCCCTTTAGAATCGTGAGCGTATGTGTGAATAGGATGCACACTGTGTGTGTCGTTATGACTGTATGGTTCTGGCCTGGAAGGAAAAATGTTTCCTTTTGGCTCTTGTGAATTGTAAGTGTGTGTGTAAGTAGGATGCAGAGAGTGTGTGTCATTATGACTGTATGGTTCAGTTCTAAACCTAGCAGGTAAAGGTGTATCTTCATACGGGTATGTTTCAGAATATCTGTCTGTGTTATAACTGTGTAAAGGTGTTGAATGATGAACAGTTTTGAAATCAGACTCACTTAAGTTTGGATGTACAGGCGAGTGAACAGTGTTAAGTTTTGTATCTTCAGTTTGAGTAGGCGCAAACTTTTTGAACAACCCTTGACTATCATGCGTATTACTATGTTGGCATGATTGCTGCCTATTCTTGTATCTGTGTGTGTAAAAGTTTGAATCGTCTGTTTGGGTCTGTTGAAAGGGCTCAACCCTTTTGGATTGCTCTTGACTATAACTGTAATGATAAGGTTGTTGCCTATCTTTAATTCTATGTGAGGCTGAATCATCACTAGTACTAGCATAGTAACTTTTTGGACAGCCCTCACTGTCTGTATGTCTATCAAAGGAATTCATTGAATGCCCAACATGTGTGCTATGGTCAGAATATGGGGCACTTGGTTTACAGGTGGTGTCAGGACGCATGCTTTTTGTGAGATTAAAAATGTCCTGCTTGTAAGACGCATTGTAATCTGCCTTTTGTCTAGTATGGTATGTAGCATAAGGGTTTTGTTTCATGTATGAAAATCTATTTTGAGTTTCATTTTCAAACATCTCTTTTTGTTTAGACAAAAATTTGTAAGATTGTGAATTGAGATATGAATTATCATTTTCAAAACAATCAAAATCCTGGAATATCTCACTCTGAATACTGGGGTCATTACTCTTGCTTTTAATGGCTAAGTCTACAGGATGTTGAAATGACACATGCTTTGAACTACTCATTGAGCATTGCTGTGGTGATGAAGCAGGGTTAACAGATTCCTGTATCTTTTCATCAATAGTACTAAAAGGAAGCCAGTAAGCTTGTCCCATAGTTGCATATTTTGACTCCATCTTTCCAAAATTACTTTAAGTGTTAAGTCACGGCACCAAAATGTAACCGGACTAAAATGTAAACGGATTGGTCACGGCACCAAAATGTAACCGGACTAAAATGTAAACGGATTGGTCACGGCACCAAAATGTAACCGGACTAAAATGTAAACGGATTGGTCACGGCACCAAAATGTAACCGGACTGGTCACGGCACCAAAATGTAACCGGACTGGTCACGGCACCAAAATGTAACCGGACTGGTCTGAATACAGAGTTTTCAGAGAAAGCTCTGCATTCAGCCGGTTTAACCCAGGTTCGATTTTACTTAAAAAAACATTTGCACACAGAGGGAAAACATGCAATACAGAGACTAGACTTTCAGTTGAGAACTTTAATCTTCAGAAATTAATGCCAGTTAAATTGGTAATCTGAACCTTAAATACTAAGCATACTATAACAGAGAGAAAGAGAGAGAGAGCAAGGAGAATAGTAAGCGTTGAGGAAAGGTGGCCAGCTGGAGAAGAGAGAGGTAAACTATACCTTTGTGTCTCGTACCAAACTGAGCACAGAATACAGAAAACAGGCAGTTTATATAGGGGAGAGAACAATAAAGAACCAGACTTGCACAAGGCAAGCATGCAAATACAGCGAGTTACACTCTGTATAGCAAGCAAATCATGTGCAAAGGGAATTTACCAGAGTTAAAGCAATTAAAATGACAAAGAGAGACAAGACTGAGTGAAGCATACAAATACCTGGCAAATACATGTATATAAAATGAGCAAATCATGCAGGTACTTGTAAGAGTACAGTCATTTCTGCCACAGTAAACTATATTACCTATCTAGGTGTGAAAAACACTAATCTAATGATTCTAACTACATTGTATTATCAGTTTGAAATCAATATTGTAAAATGACAGTGAAAATTATGACGGCGATTTCATTTGATAGTTTGTTGAAAATGAGAATATAATGATCTAATTCATTGGATAGATTATAATGAACAATGAAAATAAAATCATTTTGAATAGAGAACTTTTATAGGATAATACTCTAAGAGACATAAATAACAGATATCCCTTATGATTAGACCACTACACTTTGGAAGGAAGGTTACGGATATGTTAACTTCATAGTTTTAGTCAACTCCCTGAATACCGGAACTCTCAGAAAACCGGACTTCTGTCCAAGTCTGGAAGGGGTTCGGTTTACAGGGAGTTTACTGTATAGATTAATTTATTCTTTCTGAAATTCAACCATTTTGCCCAGGGAGATGCTATACATACTTTTTTGTATGACCTTCTTTAGATTTACATTGTTATATGTTTTCATTTACATTTTTCTTTAATTTCTCTTCACTTGAGGTTCTCTACAAAAGCTATATAAATTATGCCCTTTGGGTCAAAATTAGCACGCCCAAGGGCCGGCTAGTTTTCTAAAGAAACATATAGTGAAAACTTTGAAAAAGTTCTCCTCTGATTGTCTGGTGAGCGATATCAAGGCCATTCTGGCCCTCTTGTATAAATTATGCCCCTGGGGTCAAAATTGGCCCTGCCCCAGGGGTGGCCGGTTTTCAATAGAAACATATAGTGAAACATACAGCTTTCGTATTTGGCACATATCATCATGTTCAGGTCCTCTACAAAAGTTATATAAACCCTGGGGTCAAATTGGCCCCGCCCAAGGGGTGGTTAGTTTTCAAAAGAAACATGGTGAAAACTTTGAAAATCTTCTCCTCTGAAACTGGAAGGTTCTCAGCTTTCATATTTGGCACATATCATCATGTTCAGGTCCTCTACAAAAGTTTTAAACATTATGCCCCTGGGGTCAAAATAGGCCCGCCCCAGGGGTGGTCAGTTTTCAATAGAAACATAATGTATATAATGAAAATAGAAACATATAGTGAAAACTTTGAAAATCTGAAACTGGAAGATTCTCAGCTTTCATATTTGGCACATAGCATTATGTTCAGGTCCTCTACAAAAGTTATATAAATTATGCCCCTGGGGTCAAAATTGGCCCCTCCCCAGGGGTGGTCAGTTTCAATAGAAACAATTAATTATATTGAAAACTTTGAAAATCTTCTCCTCAAACTGGAAGGTTCTTAGCTTCATATTTGGCACATAGCATCTTGTTCAGGTCCTCTACAAAAGTTGTATAAATTATGCCCCTAGGGTCAAAATTGACCCCACCCCAGGGGTGGCCAATTTTCAATAGAAACATTTATTGAAAACTATGAAAATCTGGAAGGTTCTCAGCTTTCATATTTGGCACATAGCATGATGTTCAGGTCCTCTACAAACGTTATAAAATTATGCCCCTGGGGTAAAAATTGACCCTGCCCCAGGGCTGGCTAGTTTTCAATAGAAACATATAGTGAAAACTTTTAAAATCTTCTCCTCTGATTGTCTAGTGAGCGATATCAGGGCCATTCTGGCCCCCTTGTTATAGGTAAATCTTTAAAAATCTTCTTCTCCGAAACTGTAAGACCTAGACCTTTGAAATTTGGTATGTAGTATCATCTAATGGTTTTCTACCAAGATTGTCCAAATTATGACGCCTGGACCAAAATGGCCCCGCCCCTGGCGTATCAGTTTTTCATAGGAAAATCTTTAAAAATCTCCTTCTGTGAAATTGTAAGGCCAAGACCTTTGAAATTTATATGAAGCATCATCTAATGCTCCTTTATTAAGATTGTTCAAATTTTAACCTCCAGGCCTAAAATTATGGCCCTTAGTTTCATATTGAATCCAGGGAAAACTCTGGTTGTTGAAATGGTGATGTACGGCGGGCGGGTGGACGGGCGGATGGACAGGCGGATGGACGGATGTGCGGGCGGCTGGAAGTTTTGTCCGGACAATAACTCCTATATGGCTCATGCCATTGGATTGAAACTTCATACATAGAAAGATCATGATAAGAGGAAGTGTCATGCACAAGGTCCATAACTCTGGCTTCACTAATATTGGAGTTATGCCCCTTTGAACTTAAAAATGTGTCAGTCCATATGTGCGTCCGTCCGGTCTTGTCTGGGCTGTAACTCAAAACTCCATGGATGGATTGTGAAATCACTTGGGATAAATGTTCCTCTAGACAGTACGGCGTGTCGCATGAAAAAACTATGTCAATAGCTAAAGGTCAAGGTCATACTTAAAGGTCAAAGGTCAAAATCATGTATATACAGATTTTGCTTGTCCGAAGCATATCTCCTACACTACTTTGGCTAGGATCACCAAATGTGGCGTGTGAGTACATCTTGGGATGGCGGAGTGTAGCATACTATTTATAGGTTTATGTGACCTTGACCTTGACCTTGGGCTTCATTTACAAGAAAAACTTGTCCAGAGCGTAACTCCTATACGGAATCAGCTAGGATCACACAATATGGTGTGTGAGTTCATCTTGGGATGGCAGAGTGTCGCATACTATTTTTAGGTCAATGTGACCTTGACCTTGAACTTTGACCTCATTTACAAAAAAAGCTTGTCTGGAGCATATCTCCTACACTACTTCAGCTAGGATCACCAAATGTGGTGTGTGAGTACATCTTGGGATGGCGGAGTGTCGCGTACTATTTATAGGTCAATGTGACCTTGACCTTGACCTTGGGCTTCATTTACAAGAAAAACTTGTCCGGAGCATACCTCCTATACCGAATCAGCTAGGATCACCAATAATGGTGTGTGAGTTCATCTTGGGTTGGCGGAGTATCACATACTATTTTTAGGTCAATGTGACCTTGACCTTGAACTTTGACCTCGTTTGTAAAAAAACCTTGTCCAAAGCATATCTCCTACACTACTTCAACTAGGATCACCAAATGTGGTGTGTGAGTACATTTTGGGATGGCGGAGTGTCGCATACTATTTATAGGTCAATGTGACCTTGACCTTGGGCTTTATTTACAAAAACACTTGTCCGGAGCATACCTCCAATACAGAATCAGCTAGGATCACCAAATATGGTATGTAAGTTCATCTTGAGTTGGCAGAGTGTCACATACTATTTTTAGGTCAATATGACCTTGACCTTGAACTTTGACCTCATTTGCAAAAAAAGCTTGTCAGAAGCATATCTCCTACACTACTTCAACTAGGATCACCAAATTGTGGTGTGTGGGAACAGTTTGGGATGGCAGAGTGTCACATACTATTTATAGGTCAATGGACCTTGACCTTGGACTTTATTTACAAAAACAGTTGTCTGGAGCATACCTCCTATACGGAATCAGCTAGGATCACCAAATATGGTGTGTGAGTTCATCTTGGGTTGGCGGAGTGTCACATACTATTTTTAGGTCAAAATGACCTTGACCTTGAACTTTGACCTCATTTGCAAAAATAGCTTGTCCGAAGCATATCTCCTACACTACTTCAGCTAGGATCACCAAATGTGGTGTGTGAGTACATTTTGGGATGGCTGATTGCCGCATACTATTTATAGGTCAATGTGACCTTGGGCTTTATTAGCTCACCAGAGCACAAAGTGCTCAGAGTGAGCTTTTGTGATTGCCTGATGTCAGTCATCCGTCGGCGTGCGTCGTCCGTCGTCAGTCGTCAACAATTTGAACCTTTAAAAATCTTCTCCTCTGAATCTACAGGGTTCTCAGCTTTCACCTTTGGCACATAGTATCATCTTTAGGTCCTCTACAAAAGTTATACAAGACGAATACTGATGCAAGGCATTGGATCGCCGCGAAATTTGTGTACAAGGAAGGTTTTTAATAAGGAACTGTTTTGTTAAGACAATTGAAATACAACATTTCATTAAAAACTTAACGAGATATGTAGCCTCTAGAGTGTAATGACATAGTGACCTAGTTTCGAACCCGTCATGATCCATATTTGAACTTGACCAAGATTGCATGTGGACAAACATTCTGATAAAATTTCAGTAAGATCTGATAACATTTGTAGCCACTTGAGTGTGAACAAGAATTTTCTATGATTTGACCTAGTGGCCTAGTTTATGACTGCAGGCGATTCATATTCGAACTTGACCTAGATTTCATCAGGGTCAATACACAAACCAATTTACTTAAAGATCAAGTGCAAAATGTGGCCTCCAGAGTGTTTAGGATTTTGTAAGATTTGACCTAGTGACCTAGTTTTTGACCCGACATGACCAATATTCGAACTTGGCGTAGATTTCATGGAGACACATTCTGATAAAATTTCAGTAAGATCCAATAAGATTTGTAGCTTCTAGAGCATTAACAAGATTTTTCTAAGATTTGACCTAGTGACCTTGTTTTTGAGCCCAGGTGACCCATATTCGAGATTGACCTATATTTCATGCAGGGCAAAACACAAACCAATTTACTTAGAGATCAAGTGCAAAATGTGGTATCTCAACGGACAACAGACGAGGGACATCCAACGATCCTAAAAGCTCAGCATGAGCACGTCGTGCTCTGGTGAGCTAAAAAAAATGAGGATAAATGAATATCCTACTCCCCTTCTCTAAAAAGGTGATAATAAAGAGACAAGGCTATAAAAATATAGTCATTTATTATGAAACAAATAACTATGTAAACAAGAAAAAATACTATGGCATGCTGATAAAGAACTCTGTTGCAAACTGTAACAAGTAAATACCTGGTAAAACTATTATGACATATGCATTGTTGGAAGTATCACATGAAACTTGACACAAATATCTAGGGCGGTCATTGATTGGTTCAGAGGCATATTGACGATACCAAAACGTAAGAGGGTAAATATTTTATCCCGTCACTACAGCCGCTAGTGACGTAATAAAGGGGTAGCGTAATAAACCTAAGTTTATATGTACAGTAGAGGTTTATTTGTAAAGTATGTGTAGGAATTTCTTCTTACAACAGGAACTATTTTTAATTTTTCTACAAATTTGTTTTACCAAAAATAACGTATAAATTGAAAGAAAAAACACTTAATATGGATAATTATCATTAACTATCCCAGTAAAAACCCAAACCGTCATTAAACAAAATTAGAAAGGAAAAAGAGAGAAAAAATGTTTTCGTCAGCGGTGAGAATCGAACCAGGGCTGACTGCACGATAGGTGACCGTGGTAACCACTACGCTATCAGGCCAGACATACTTCAAGGGAAATTTAAGATGTATATAAAGTTATCATGCTACTATATTGACGACTTTTATAAATAAAAAAAATAAAACGACTTTTTTAAATAAAAATAAATAAAACAATAAAACTTCATTAAAACATTTATCACTCTCATGATAAAGTAATCAATAAACTCTTACAAGGTGATGGTCATAGACCTAAATATAGCCTGTTCAGTTCCATTAACGAGTGACGTTAGCCCTATCTAAAAAAAGAAACCGAGACGACGGAATTCGATTTTGACCATGTAGAGCCTCTGGTAGAATAATAACCATGTCTGTTTGAATTAACATGATGTATGTATTACTTTTGTCGACATTTTTGGACAATAAACAATGGTCATTAAACAAAACTGTAATATTTCAAAATCTCTGAAGGGCATAATTTAGAACGAGAGCACCGCAAACAGGTGCACGACTACAGTTTTGACCCGGCTTCAATTCTGCGACTTTGACCCGGCTTCATTTATGTTTACAAAACTGTTTTTGGCATTTAATGTCGATACTTCGACAAAAAAAGTGTCATAATTATTGTTATTATTGTACATTTGTTTGATAAATTTCTTTTTAAACATCGTATGAAGGTTTTTACATCACATATTTCACTACATCAATAATGCAGATAGAAACTATTCTCTGCCACGCTCTCATGTGCCAATTCATTTGGTTCATCTCACCGATGTACGCAGAATAGACTATGTAAAACTTGTCGCTACCCCTCCTACATGGGTAAATACTTTTGAACATTCCATTAGTGATCGCCGCTCATGCGGCGATCAATAAATTATGGCCCTGGGGTCAAAATTGGCCCCGCCCCAGGGATTCCTTGTTTTCAATAGAAACATATAGTAAAACTTTGAAAATCTTCTCCTCTGAAACTGGAAGTCTCTCAGCTTTCATATTTGGCACAGAGCATCATGTTCAGGTCCTCTACAAAAGTTATATAAATTATGGACCTGGGGGTCAAAATTGGCCCCGTCCCAGGGGTGGACAGTTTTCAATAGAACCAAATAGTGAAATCTTTGAAAATCTTCTTCTCTGAAACTGGAAGGCTCTCAGCTTTCATATTTGGCACATAGCATCATGTTCAGGTCCTCTACAAAAGTTATATAAATTATGGCCCTGGGGTCAAAATTGGCCCTGCCCAAGGGGTTGGGCAGTTTTCAATAGAAAAAAATAGTGAAATCTTTGAAAATCTTCTTCTCTAAAACTGGAAGGCTCCTAGCTTTCATATTTGGCACATAGCATCTTGTTCATGTCCTCTACAAAAGTTACATAAATTATTGCCCTGGGGTCAAAATTAACTCCGCCCCAGGGGCATACTATTTATAGGTCAATGTGACCTTGGGCTTTATTTACAAAAGAAATTTCGTCCGAAGCATACCTCCTATACCGAATCAGCTAGGATCGCCAAATATGGCATGTGAATTCATCTTGGGATGGCGGAGTGTTGCATACTAATTTTAGGTTAATGTGACCTTGACCCCATACAAAAAAAAGCCTGTCCAGAGCATATCTCCTACACTACTTTAGCTAAGATCACCAAATATGGTGTGTGCGAGTACATCTTAGGATAGCAGAGTCTCGCATACTATTTATAGGTCAATGTGACCTTGACCTTGGGCTTCATTTACAAAAAAAATGTCTTGAGCTTACCTCCTACACTGAATCAGCTAGGCTCACCAAATGTGGTGTGTGAGTTCATCTTGGGATCACATACTAGTTATAGGTTAATGTGACCTTGACCTTTGACCTCATTTTAAAAAAAGGCTTGTCCGGAGCATAATTATCTTCTAAACTACTTCAGCTAGGATCACCAAATATGGTTTGTGTGTAGATCTTGGGATAGCAGAGTGTCGCATACTATTTATAGGTCAGTGTGACCATGACCTTGACCTTTGACTTCATTTACAAAAAAGCTTGTCATCCCTACACCGAATCAGCTAGGATCACTAAATATGGTGTATTAGTTCATCTTCGGATGGTGGAATGTTGCATACTTTTTGTATGTCATGTGGCCATGACCTTGACCTTTGACCTCAAATATGAAAAAAAGATTGTCATTTGGGGTAACTTGAGTTCAAATTGTGGTCTTACTATGCAATCTTACTTTCATTTTGCAGTTGCATATTGCAGGCCTACTTACAAAACGCATATTGTCAGTGCTTTGCTTTGGGGGCATTTGTCACGTACTGTGACACATTTCTTGTTCTGGGAGTTATGCCCCTTTGAACTTAGAAATCACCAATTAATAGTGAAGGAAAACCCAGTTTGATGTCGTGTCAACATTTCTTGTTACGTAGAAATACAGTGTATGCATAAGTCTATAATAATCAGGTGAGCAATTTAGGGCCATCATGGCCCTTTTGTTTCTTTTGACATTGCTGCTTTTGTTTTTGAAGGATCACCCACTTTCAGAATATACCATATTAGCTTTCTGTAACAGTTATATGTGCTTTAGATCAGAATCCAAACTGTGTACTAATTTCAGTTAAGTCATGCTCAGCAGTGATAGGGTTAACACTGATTTCTGTCATTTGTTAGAAGGGCTGTCTGCCGATTAGCAAACTTTGTCAATATCTCACTATAACTCTATAATATGAGCAAAACAGTGGGCCAATGGCCCTCTTTTTCATTGGAAAATCTTAAAAAAAGAATTTCTCTGAAACTGTAAGGCCTAGACCTTTCATATTTGGTATGTAGCATATTTTAATGGTTCTTTTCGAAGACTGTATAAAATTATGACACCTTGGCAAAAGGTCAAAATTGGTTTAAGCCCGGGGGTCACAAGTTTTACATTGGATTATATAGTATAAACTTTAAAAATCTTCTCGTCCAAAACTGAAAGGCTTAGACCTGTGGTATTTGGTATTTAGCATAATCTAGTAAACCTTTACCAAGATTGTTCAAATTAAGCCCTTAGGGTAAAAATTGGCTCTGCCCCTGGCGTCACAAATTTTATACTGTAAACTTTAAAAATCTTCTTGTCAAAAACTGAAAGGCCTAGGGCTACCAAATTTGGTATGTAGAATTGTCTAGTGGACCTCTGTTTAGGTTGTTCGAATTTTGAATTGTGGTCAAAATTGGCCCAACCCTTGGGGTCACACATTTTACAAAGGATTAAATAGTAAAAACTTTAGAAATCATGTCCGAAACCTAAAAGCTTAGAGCTGTGCTATTTGGTACATAGCATCATCTGGTGGACCTTTACCAAGATTGTTCAAGTTTTCCCCCTTGGGGTCAAAATTGTCCGCACCCTGTGGGTGACAAGTTTTACATAGGATTATATAGTAAAAACTTTAAGAATCTTCTTATATGAAACTGAAAGACTCAGAGCTGTGATATTTGGTATGTATCATCATCTAATAGACCTTTACCAAGATTGTTCAAATTAAGCCCCTAGGATCAAAATTGGCACTGCCCTGGGGGTTCCAAATCTTCCTGTCTAAAACTGTAAGGCCTAGGGCTACCACATTAATTTGGTATGTAGAATGATCTAGTGAACCTCTACATAAATTATTAAAATTTTGCCCCTGTGGTCAAAATTGGCCCAACCCCGGGGGTCACAAGTTTTACATTGGATTATATAGTAAAAACGTTCAAAATTTTCTTGTCGCAAACCGAAAAGCTTAGAGCTGTGATATTTGGTATGAAGCATCATCTGGTGGAGCTATTCCAAGCTTGTTCAAATTATGCCCCTGGGGTCATTTTTATAGGTCACATTACATTATTTTACCTGGTGACCGATACAGGGCCATCATGACCCTCTTGCTTCCCCTTTTAATTAAGTGGTTGCATTGAGTACAAAACATGACTTCTTCAGGAGCAACTTGATTACGAGCTACCCCACCCGCTACTTTGTTGGTATTAATTATCAAACCAGTGATGCATTGACTTATTCAACTTTACAAACTAAAAGAGAGGCATTTCTTTCTTTGGTTGTATGTGAAACACATGTATAACCTCTCCATTTCTTTAACCTACACTGTAAACCCCCTCTAAACTGGGCATTCAAATAAGTATCTATGCCAGTCTGTAAGACAGGTGGCAGCTTCATGCAGGGTGAAAGTCCTGCCGAAAGCTCCAATAGCAGCCTTCTGCATGACCTTCATCCTGCATTAACCCTCTCAAACTGTGTTTTCATGCATTTGCAAACAGAGAAGACCCAAATCAGATGGCTCCTGTAGTAGCCATCTGATCGGGCCTGTTGTTTGTTTTTGACATGATATAGATCTGATTCTACAGTTTTTGTCAAAACAAAAAAATCCACCTAAAAAGACTATATAATTAAAAGAAATTGAGCTTATATTCACATTGTCCCTTGGGTCAAAATTGGCCCAGCCCCAGGGGTGGCCGGTTTTCAATAGAAACATATAGTGAAAACTTTGAAAATCTTCTCTGAAACTAGAAGGTTCTCAGCTTATATATTTGGCACATAGTATCATGTTCAGGTCCTCTACAAAAGTTATAAAAAATTTGCCTCTGGGGTCAAAATTGGCCCCACCCCAGGGGTGCCTTGTTTCCCATAGAAGCATATAGTAAAACTTTGAAAATCTTCTCCTCTGAATAAACTGGGTTCTCAGCTTTCATACTTGGCACATAGCATCATGTTCAGGTCCTCTACTAATGTTATATAAATTATGCCCCTGGGGTCAAAATTGGCCCTGCCCCATGGGTAGCCAGTTTTCAATAGAAAAATATAGTGCAAACTTTGAAAATCTTCTTTTCTGAATCTACAGAGTTCTCAGCTTTCATATTTGGCACATAGCATCATGTTCAGGTCCTCTACAAAAGTTATATAAATTATGCCCCTGGGGTCAAAATTGGCCCGACCCAGAGGTAGCCAGTTTTCAATAGAAACATATAGTGAAAACTTTGAAAATCTTCTACTCTGAAACGGGAATGTTCTCAGCTTTCATATTTGGCACATAGCATCATGTTCAGGTCCTATACCAAAGTTATATAAATGATGCCCCTGGGGTCAAAATTGACCCTTCCCCAGGGGTAGCCAGTTTTCAATAGAAACATATAGTGCAAACTTTGAAAATCTTCTCCTCTTAATCTACAGGGTTCTCAGCTTTCATATGTAGCACATAACATCATGTTCAGGTCCTCTACAAAAGTTATATAAATTATGCTCCTTGGGTCAAAATTGGCCCCACCCAAGGGGTAGTCAGTTTTCAATAGAAACATATATAGTGAAAATCTCCTGAAACTGGAAGGTTCTCAGCTTTCATATTTGGCACATAGCATCATGTTGAGGTCCTCTACAAAATTTGTATAAATTGTGCCCATTGGGTCAAAATTAGCCCTGCCCTGCCCCAGGTCGGGCAATAGAAACATATAGTGAAAACTTTGAAAATCTTTTCCTCTGATTGTCTGGTGAGCGCTTCAGGGCCATTCTGGCCCTCTTGGCCCGACCCAGAGGTAGCCAGTTTTCAATAGAAACATATAGTGAAAACTTTGAAAATCTTCTACTCTGAAACGGGAATGTTCTCAGCTTTCATATTTGGCACATAGCATCATGTTCAGGTCCTATACCAAAGTTATATAAATGATGCCCCTGGGGTCAAAATTGACCCTTCCCCAGGGGTAGCCAGTTTTCAATAGAAACATATAGTGCAAACTTTGAAAATCTTCTCCTCTTAATCTACAGGGTTCTCAGCTTTCATATGTAGCACATAACATCATGTTCAGGTCCTCTACAAAAGTTATATAAATTATGCTCCTTGGGTCAAAATTGGCCCCACCCAAGGGGTAGTCAGTTTTCAATAGAAACATATATAGTGAAAATCTCCTGAAACTGGAAGGTTCTCAGCTTTCATATTTGGCACATAGCATCATGTTGAGGTCCTCTACAAAATTTGTATAAATTGTGCCCATTGGGTCAAAATTAGCCCTGCCCTGCCCCAGGTCGGGCAATAGAAACATATAGTGAAAACTTTGAAAATCTTTTCCTCTGATTGTCTGGTGAGCGCTTCAGGGCCATTCTGGCCCTCTTGGCCCGACCCAGAGGTAGCCAGTTTTCAATAGAAACATATAGTGAAAACTTTGAAAATCTTCTACTCTGAAACGGGAATGTTCTCAGCTTTCATATTTGGCACATAGCATCATGTTCAGGTCCTATACCAAAGTTATATAAATGATGCCCCTGGGGTCAAAATTGACCCTTCCCCAGGGGTAGCCAGTTTTCAATAGAAACATATAGTGCAAACTTTGAAAATCTTCTCCTCTTAATCTACAGGGTTCTCAGCTTTCATATGTAGCACATAACATCATGTTCAGGTCCTCTACAAAAGTTATATAAATTATGCTCCTTGGGTCAAAATTGGCCCCACCCAAGGGGTAGTCAGTTTTCAATAGAAACATATATAGTGAAAATCTCCTGAAACTGGAAGGTTCTCAGCTTTCATATTTGGCACATAGCATCATGTTGAGGTCCTCTACAAAATTTATATAAATTGTGCCCATTGGGTCAAAATTAGCCCTGCCCTGCCCCAGGTCGGGCAATAGAAACATATAGTGAAAACTTTGAAAATCTTTTCCTCTGATTGTCTGGTGAGCGCTTCAGGGCCATTCTGGCCCTCTTGTTATAAAATTCCGGTTCAGAGGGGTTTGATTGTTGCTATATGTGAATGCATAAAATATCGAAAAGCAGCTCCAGAACAGTCATTTTTGCTGTACTCCTAGTGTTGAAATTATCAAAACTGTGAGAAAGATTGTAAACAGTGTATACCCATATTAGATGCCGTAATTTCATGCAATTGCTTATGTGATTTAATATGTTTTCATAATCTCTAAAGATATAATATTTTCATAACCCAACTTGATTGTATTTGTGTTTTGTTTGTTTTTGTTTCAGGCAAATGCTTTCAGGTCTGGACACTTTAAAACTTATGTCACACGTGCTCACCTCTATAGACAAAATAACAGAAGAAAGAGCATGCTCAGACAGACAACAAGAAATGCCCAAAGACGGAACTTGACCACGAGTGTTGAATAATGAAGTATTAATGATATATTCATAGTGATGAAAGCAATTTCTGTATTGACAGACAAAAAAGTGGAGTCTGTGAAGGTAAATCTTTAACAGCTATTAACTTTGGGAAAGAGTTTGGACCAAGAGGTTGTGCAGTATCTTTTCAGGATCCAAAATGTTTGACTATTATCCTGGGTTTGAAAAGAACTGCAAGATAACTGTGAGTCTGAATAAGATTTGATCAGCAGCTAAAGGTTAATGTTTAACCTGTTCCCCTTGAATATTTCAGCGAAAAATAACGAATGTATAAATATTAATTAGGTAAATATTATTTATAGAATCAAGAACAAGGGAATATTTTGCTATGGCAGAAGCTGTAGAATCAGATCTATACAATGTTATAAGATAATAGAGCAGACCCTGAATAAATGTCTCCTACAGGAGTCATCTGATCTTTGTCTACTCCATTAATTTTGCAAAGGCATAAAAGGCATTTGTGTACAGGAAAGGTTTTATTGGTAGAATTTAGATTCATCCAATCAACTTTAATGCATTTAACCCATTCCCTCATATTCTATTGTTATATCCATCCTCTTTGAAAAAATCTACCGAAAAGGAGCATTTACTAGAGAATTGGAAGCTTTAAGAATTTGTAGTTTTGAAACCATTGTGCTAAATAGAGCATTTGCTCCTGTGGATCAAATGCTCTATTTATCACAATAGTTTCAAATAGTGACTTTTACAGAGGCGTCAAAAGGCATCAATATGAGCGAATGGGTTAAATATTGTGAAAGCAAATTATGTTGAGGTAATTATCCTGCAAGTAAATTAAGTGAATACTCACTGCAGTCAGCTTGACAATGGTAGGGCAAGTAAAGTGAAAACTGACTCATGAGATGTTCAGCTTGACAATGGTAGTGCAAGTAAAGCAAACACTGACTACTGAGAGGTTCAGCTTGACAATGGTAGTGCAAGTAAAGCAAACACTGACTACTGAGAGGTTCAGCTTGACAATGGTAGTGCAAGTAAAGTGAACACTGACTACTGAGAGGTTCAGCTTGACAATGGTAGTGCAAGTAAAGCAAACACTGACTACTGAGAGGTTCAGCTTGACAATGGTAGTGCAAGTAAAGCAAACACTGACTACTGAGAGGTTCAGCTTGACAATGGTAGTGCAAGTAAAGCAAACACTGACTACTGAGAGGTTCAGATTGACAATGGTAGTGAAGGTAAAGTGAAAACTGACTACTGAGAGGTTCAGCTTGACAATGGTAGTGCAAGTAAAGCAAACACTGACTACTGAGAGGTTCAGATTGACAATGGTAGTGCAAGTAAAGTGAACACTGACTACTGAGAGGTTCAGCATGACAATGGTAGTGCAAGTAAAGCAAACACTGACTACTGAGAGGTTCAGATTGACAATGGTAGTGAAGGTAAAGTGAAAACTGACTACTGAGAGGTTCAGCTTGACAATGGTAGTGCAAGTAAAGTGAACACTGACTACTGAGAGGTTCAGCTTGACAATGGTAGTGCAAGTAAAGTGAACACTGACTACTGAGAGGTTCAGCTTGACAATGGTAGTGCAAGTAAAGCAAAGCCACAACCACCTGTCAAATTTTTGTGTTGATTATAATGCAAAGCATTCGTTGAGTAACTTTGGTAAAAACGCTTTATTTAAAAAAAGTATGTGAAATTTTAATTTGAAATTATGTCGATATGTGTAGAAATAATTTGTCTTTAAGCGGACATAAATTATAAGATGATTAGGTTTATACTTGTTTAAAAATAATTGAAGTTAGAAGGTGTTGTATTTTTTGGGACATCCTGTATATAGAACTTATCAGTTGTAGTACAGTACTAGGAAATTAAGTGAACCTCACTACAGTGAGATTATCAGTTGTAGTACAAACAAAGGCAGTGAACGTGAACACTCACTACAGGGAGGTCATCAGTTGTGGTACAAATAAAGTCAGTGAAAGTGAAAACACAAAACAGTGAGATTATTTGTTGTAGTACAAATAAGTAAGTGGATATGAAATTTCAAAACAATGAGGTTATCAGTGAAAACTCACAACAGTGAGGTTATCAGGTGTAGTGCAAATAAAGTCAGTGGAAAGGATAACTCAATGCCCTGAGGTTATATATCAGTTGTCAGTGAAAGTGAAAACTCACTACAGTGAGGTTATCAATTGTAATATAAATAAAGTCAGTTTGAGTGAAAACTCACTACAGACAGGTTATCAATTGTAATACAAATAAAGTCAGTGAGAGTGAAAACTCACTAGTGCTACAGACAGGTTATCAATTGTAATACAAATAAAACTAGTGAGAGTGAAAACTCACTTCAAATCAAATTAAATAGTTTATTGATACATTCAAGCCTCCAGCCCATAGTACACGAAAAACATTTAAACATGAATATACAATCAAATGTAGTAGAGCAGTCATTACAAGTTTCATACATAGGCACGTACATATACCAACACATATAGCATACTAATCAATTGTTTCGGCGTAATATTCTGAGTGCTTAAGTATTTAGAATCTGTCTTTTCATAGCAAAAGCATACTTTTTGCTTCAGTTGTTGATGCTAACAAATTGTACATCTTATGTAAGGATGGGTTGATATATGAAAAAGTAGTAAAGTCAATATTTATATGTAAGGATGGGTTGATATATGTATATCTAGGTATAAAGCTATCTCTTAAATCCTCATAAACCCTACTAACAAACAGGAAGTAGAACTCTTCTTTAACATCACCATTTAAACAAACCCTGCACACTCGATCTTTTCTTGGTATGTTCCTGTACCGTCCCTTTTCTACTTCCAGTTTATGTGCACCAGTTCTGAACCAAGCGTAACTGTGTCACTTTCTTATTGTTGATACATCCAGGAAAAAAAACTCACGTTCATATGAAAATTTAAAAGTGTAACTATGTCTGGAGACATATTGTTTTTGCCAGAGTTGTCTGTCTGTCTGTCCGTCCTTCCATCTGCCTGTCTGTCGGTCCGACACAAACTTGTGTTGCACACATCTCTGAAACCATTTGGGCTAGAGTCACCAAACTTCACAGGAATGTTCATCAGCATGAGTTGTTGTGCACCTGGGGTTTTTGAATTGTCTTCCGCTGATAACTTTGGAGTTATTGCCCCTGATGACTTAAAATTAGAAAAACTTTGTCACACGTATCTCTGAAACCGCTAGTACTAGAGTCACCAAACTTAACATGAATGTTCACCAGCATAAGTTGTTGTGCACCTGGGTTTTTTAAATTGTCTCCCCCAGATAATTGTTGAGTTATTGCCCCTGATATGAACACTTAAATTTATACAAACTTTGTGTCGCGCGTATCACTGAAACCAGTTGGGCTAGAGTCACCAAACTGCCTTACATCTTTGTGCTTATGGTTTTGTTCGTGTGTTGAGTGTTTGTCTCTGGTTCTTGTGTGTTTGTTGGTGTTTTCTGTGTTGGTCTCGTGTGTGAGTGTGCGTTTGGGTGTATAGGTGTGTGTGTGTGTGTGTGTGTGTGTGTGTGTGTGTGTCATGCTATCTATTAATGTTTTGATAGTGGTTGCGTCTTGTATGTGGCTTTGCCTGCTTGACTTTACTACTTTTCCATTCACAGGATTGTTCACTAGCATGAGCTGTTTTGCACTTGGGTTTTTATACCCCCACAAACAGAGTTTGAGGGGGGTATACTGGAATCAGCCTGTCGGTCGGGCGGTCGGTCGGTCGGTCGGTCTGTCTGCAAAATCTTGTACGGCGAACTCCTCCTTCAGTTTCAACCCGATTCACTTGACACTTGGCATAATTGTTAATCAGGAGTAGTAGATGTGCAAGACACAAATTTCAGGTCTGTGTGACCTTGACCTTTGGCCTTGAAATTGGTCTCGAACTTGGCAGGCAAAATCTTGTACGGCGAACTCCTCCTTCACTTTCAACCTGATTCACTTGATACTTGGCATAAATGTTACTCAGGAGTAGTAGATGTGCAAGACACAAATTTCAGGTCTCTGTGACCTTGACCTTTGGCCTTGAAATTGGTCTTGAAATTGACAGGCAAAATATTGTACTTTGAACTCCTCCTACAATTTCAACCTGATTCACTTGATACTTGGCATAAATGTTACTCAGGAGTAGTATATGTGCAAGACACAAATTTCAGGTCTCTGTGACCTTGACCTTGGGCCTTGAAATTAGTCTTGAAATTGGCAGGCAAAATCTTGTACTTTGAACTCCTCCTTCAATTTCAACCCGATTCATTTGATACTTGGCATAAATGTTACTCAGGAGTAGTAGATGTGCAAGACACTAATTTCAAATCTCTGTGACCTTGACCTTTGGCCTTGAAATTGGTCTTGAAATTGGCAGGCAAAATCTTGTACGGCGAACTCCTCCTTCACTTTCAACCTGATTCACTTGATACTTGGCATAAATGTTACTCAGGAGTAGTAGATGTGCAAGACACAAATTTCAGGTCTGTGTGACCTTGACCTTGACCTTTGGCCTTGAAATTGGTCTTGAAATTGGCAGGCAAAATCTTGTACTTTGAACTCCTACTTCAATTTCAACCTGATTCACTTGATACTTGGCATAAATGTTACTCAGGAGTAGTATATGTGCAAGACACAAATTTCAGGTCTCTGTGACCTTGACTTTGACCTTTGGCCTTGAAATTGGTCTTGAAATTGGCAGGCAAAATCTTGCTCTTTGAACTCCTTCACTTTCAACCTGATTCACTTGATACTTGGCATAAATGTTACTCAGGAGTAGTAGATGTGCAAGACATAAATTTCAAATCTCTGTGACCTTGACCTTTGACCTTGAAATTGGTCTTGAAATTGGCAGGCAAAATTTTGTACGGCAAACTCCTCCTTCACTTTCAACCTGATTTACTTGATACTTGGCATAAATGTTACTCAGGAGTAGTAGATGTGCAAGACACAAATTTCAGTTCTCTGTGACCTTGACCTTAACCTTTGGCCTTGAAATTGGCAGGCAAAATCTTGTACTTTGAACTCCTCCTTCAATTTCAACCTGATTCACTTGATACTTGGCATAAATATTACTCAGGAGTAGTATATGTGCAAGACACAAATTTCAGGTCTCTGTGACCTTGACCTTGACCTTTGTCCTTGAAATTGGTCTTGAAATTGGCAGGCAAAATACTGTACTTTGAACTCCTCCTTCACTTTCAACCTGATTCACTTGATACTTGTTTTGGCTTGTAATATGGGGAGTTGGTGTCGCAAACTCCTCCTTCAGTTTTAATGTTACTGAATTTATATTTGGGATACGTAATGGTCACAAATAGCAGATGCGCAAGACACAATTGTCATGTGTTTACGGTTAGCCATTGTAGAATTATTCCCCCCCCCCCCCCCTGAACTTTGAATATTTTTTGTCATTTTTGCATGAAACATGGGGAGTTGGTGTCACAAACTTGTTAAATTGATACTTGCCATACATACTAAACACGAATAGTACATGTGCAAGACACAATTTTCCTGTGTTTAGTGTTAGCCATTACAGAATTTTCTCTATTTGAACTTTGGGTATTTTTATGCCCCCAAAGGCGGGCATATAGTAATCGCATTGTCCGTCCTTCCGTCTGTCCGTCTGTCCGTCCGTCCGTCTGTCCGTCCGCACTCACGAAAGGGTAGTTGTGTGACTTTTTTTAACTAGTCCCACAAGTAAAATCATTAACCTGGCCATCTCTTGTGACATTAACCTGGCCATTTCTTGTGACATTAACCTGGCCAGTTGTGGGACATAGGGTTAGGGTTAGGGTTAGCTTCCAGATCATTCTTTTCCAAAGTTAGAGCCAAAAATAGTTTTTCTTGTGGGACTAGTCACACAAGAAAAGATCAAAGGAAAAAGTCACACAACTACCCATCCGTTAGTATGTCCGTCCGTCTGTCCGTCTGTCCGTCTGTCCGTCCGTCCGTCTGTCCTTCCGTCCGGAATTCGTGTCCGGTCTGTAACTTCTTCATCTATCAATGGATTTTAATATAACTTACCACAAATGTTCACCAGACAGAGACGATGTGTCGCGTTCAACTCCCAAGTCAATGGGTCAAAGGTCAAGGTCACAGGGTACAATTACTTTGTCACAAATTTCGTGTCCGGTCTGTAACTTCTTCATCTGTCAATGGATTTCAATATAACTTGGCACAAATGTTCACCACACAAAGACGATGTGTCGCGTTCAACTCCCAGGTCCATGGGTCAAAGGTCAAGGTCACAGGGTACAATTACTTTGTTACAAATTTCGTGTCCGGCCTGTAACTTCTTCATCTATCAATGGATTTCAATATAACTTGCCACAAATGTTCACCAGACAGAGACGATGTGTCGCGTTCAACTTCCAGGTCCATGGGTCAAAGGTCAAGGTCACAGGGTACAATTACTTTGTCACAAAGTTCGTGTCCGGTCTGTAACTTCTTCATCTATCAATGGATTTCAATATAACTTGCCACAAATCTTCACCACACAAAGACGATGTGTCGGGGTCAACTCCCAGGTCCATGGGTCAAAGGTCAAGGTCACAGGGTACATTTACTTTGTCACAAATTTCGTGTCCGGTCTGTAACTTCTTCATCTATCAATGGATTTCAATATAACTTGGCACAAATGTTCACCACACAAAGACGATGTGTCGCGTTCAACTCCCTGGTCCATGGGTCAAAGGTCAAGGTCACAGGGTACAATTACTTTGTCACAAATTTCGTGTCCGGTCTGTAACTTCTTCATCTATCAATGGATTTCAATATAACTTGCCACAAATGTTCACCACACAAAGACAATGTGTCGCGTTCAACTCCCAGGTCAATGGGTCAAAGGTCAAGGTCACAGGGTACAATTACTTTGTAACAAATTTTGTGTTTTGCCTGTAACTTCTTTATCTATCAATGGATTTCAATATAATTTTGCACAAATGTTAAACACACTAAGACGATGTGTCGCTTTCAACTCCCAGGTCCATAGGTCAAAGGTCAAGGTCACAGGGTACAATTACTTTGTCACAAATTTCGTGTCCGGTCTGTAACTTCTTTATGTATCAATGGATTTCAATATAATTTGGCACAAATGTTCACCACACAAAAGATGATGTGTCGCTTTCAACTCGCTGGTCCATATGTCAAAGGTCAAGATCACAGGGTACAATTACTTGTTTATCTGTGAATGGATTTCAAAGGAACCTGGCACAAATGTTCACCACACAAAGACGATGTGTCAACTCCCTGGTCCATGGGTCAAAGGTCAAGGTCACAGGGTATAATTTTGGGGGCATTTGTCACGTGACTGTGACATCTCTTGTTGTTATTTGGTCCTGTTACATGTTCAAAACTTGGATTTGCAATCAAGGCTGCCGTGTGGGGGTATTCATCACCTTTAGTGATAGTTCTAGTTTAATCATCTCCCACTGTTAACTTTAGAGTTTCTGCCCCTGATGACTTAAAATTAGACATAGTGTCGTGAATATCTCTGAAACCACTGGGCTAGAGTCACCAAACTTCACAGGAATGTTTACCACATGAGTTGTTGTGCACCTTGGATTTTTAGCTCACCTGGCACAAAGTGCCAAGGTGAGCTATTGGGATGATCCTATGTCCGGCATCGTGCGTGTGTGCGTCGTGGGTACGTGCGGGCATCAACAATTTACTTAAACATCTTCTTCTCTGGAACTACAAAGCCAAGAGCTTTGATATTTGGTATGTAGCATGATGTAATGGTCCTCTACAAAGATTGTTCAAATTATGTCCCCCGGGCCAAAAATGGCCCCGCTCCAGGGCTTATCAGTTTGTCATAGGAAAATCTTTAAAAATCTTCTTCTCTGAAACTGTAAGGCATAGACCTTTGATATTTGGTATGTAGCATGATCCAATGGTCCTCTACTAAAATTGTTCAAATTATGACCCCTGGGCCAAAAATGGCCCCGCCCCGGGGCTTATCAATTTTTCATAGGAAAATCTTTAAAAATCTTCTTCTCTGAAACTGTAAGGCATAGATATTTGGTATGTAGCATCATCTAATGGTCCTCTACTAAGATTGTTCAAATTATGACCCCCAGGACAAAAATGGCCCGCCCCAGGGCTTATCAGTTTTTCATAGGAAAATCTTTAAAAACCGTCTTCTCTGAAACTGTAAGGCATAGACCTTTGATATTTGGTACTTCATTCTCAGTGTTGTTATATTTTCTGGTCCATTGTGATCATAAGTTTTCATGTTATTATTATTGAAAATTGAATACTGCTTAAGCCGGTGCTAGGGGGCGTGAGTAGTGTTGCACTTTTAATTACTACTCATGAACAGACTCAATTAAACCGAGTCTGCAATTTTCTCGTTTTGCATTTCTACTTTTGCTTTCAAGGGATCACCCATTTTCAGAATATATGTAGCATGATCTAATGGTCCTCTACCATTGTTCAAATTATGACCCCTGGGCCAAAAATGGCCCCGCCCCGGGGCTTATCAGTTTTTCATAGGAAAATCTTTAAAAATCTTCTTCTCTGAAAATTCTCTGAAAATGTAAGTCATAGACCTTTGATATTTGGTATGTAGCATGATCTAATGGTCCTCTACTAAGATTGTTCAAATTATGACCCCTGGACCAAAAATGGCCTCACCCCAGGGCTTATCAGTTTTTCATAGGAAAATCTTTAAAAATCTTCTTAGTATTTGGTATGTAGCATCATCTAATGGTCCTCTACTTAGATTCTTCAAATTATGACCCCCAGGACAAAAATGGCCCCGCCACGGGGCTTATCAGTTTTTCAGAGGAAAATCTTTAAAAATCTTCTTAGTATTTGGTATGTAGCATCATCTAATGGTCCTCTACTTAGATTCTTCAAATTATGACCCCCAGGACAAAAATGGCCCCGCACCGGGGCTTATCAGTTTTTCAGAGGAAAATCTTTAAATATCTTCTTCTCTAAAATTATAAGGTATAGACCTTTGATATTTGGTATGTAGCATTATTTAATGGTCCTCTACCAAGATTAATCAAATTATGACCCCCGGACCAAAAATGGCCCCGCCCAAGGGCTTATCAGTTTTTCATAGGAAAATCTTTAAAAATCTTCTCCTCCAGAACTGTAAGGTCTAGGCCCTTGATATTTGGTATGTAGCATCATCTAATGGTTTTCTACCAAGATTATTCAAATTATTACCCCTGTGTCAAAAATGGTCCCGCCCTGGGGCTTATCAGATTTTCATATGAAAAGCTGTAAGAATCTTCTTCTCCAAAACTGTAAGACAGAGACCTTTAATATTTGGTATGTAGCGCTATCTAATAGTTTTCTACCAAGACTGTTCAAATTATGTCCCCTGGGTTGAAAATGGCCCCGCCCAGGGGCATATCAGTTTTTCATAGGAAAGTTTTAAAAAATCTTCTTCTCTTAAAAATCTTTAAAAGTCTTCTCTGAACTTGTAAGGCATAGACCTTAGATATTTGGTATGTTGCATTATCTAATAGTCCTCTACCAAGATTTTCAAATTATGAACCCCTGATCAAAAATGGCCCCGCCCTGGGGCTTAACAGTTTTTCATAGGAAAATCTTTAAAATATCTTCTCCTCCAAATCTGTAAGGTCTAGACTCTTTATATTTAGTATGTAGCATCATCGAATGGTTTTCTACCAAGATTTTTCAAATTATGTAATCTGTCATTGAAATCATTAATCTGTTATGAACAGGTGAGCGATTAAGGGCCATCATGGCCCTCTTGTTGAATTGTCCCCCCTGATAACTTTGGAGTTATTGCCCCTGATATGAACACTTAATATTAGAGAAATTTTGTGTCATGCATATCTTTAAAACCACTAGGGCTAGAGTTGCTAGATTTATCAAACATCACAGGAATGTTCACCAGCATGAGCTGTTTTGCACTTGGGTTTTTTAATCGTCTCCCACTGTTAACTTTAGAGTTTCTGCCCCTGATGACTTAAAATTAGACATAGTGTCGTGAATATCTCTTAAACCACTGGGCTAGAGTCACCAAACTTCACAGGAATGTTTACCACATGAGTGGTTGTGCACCTTGGATTTTTAGCTCACCAGAGCAAAGTGCTCAGGGTGAGCTTTTGTGATTGCCTGATGTCCGTCGTCCGTCGGCGTGCATCGTCCGTCGTCAGTCATCAACAATTTGAACCTTTAAAAATCTTCTCCTCTGAATCTACAGGGTTCTCAGCTTTCACCTTTGGCACATAGTATCATCTTTAGGTCCTCTACAAAAGTTATATAAATTATGGCCCTGGGGTCAAAATTGGCCCCGCCCCAGGGATGCCTTGTTTTCAAAAGAAACATATAGTAAAACTTTGAAAATCTTCTCCTCTGAAACTGGAAGGCTCTCAGCTTTGATTTTTGGCAGAGAGCATCACATTGAGGTCCTCTATAAAAGTTATATAAATTATGGCCCTGGGGTCAAAATTGGCCCCGCCCCAGGGGTGGGCAGTTTTCAATAGAAACAAATAGTGAAATCTTTGAAAATCTTCTTCTCTGAAACTGGAAGGCTCTCAGCTTTCATATTTGGCACAGAACATCATGTTCAGATCCTCTACAAAAGTTGTATAAGTTATGGCCCTTGGGTCAAAATTGGCCACGCCCCGGGGGTTGGGCAGTTTGCAATAGAAACAAATAGTGAAATATTTGAAAATCTTCTTCTCTGAAACTGGAAGGCTCTCAGCTTTCATATTTGGCACAGAACATCATGTTTAGGTCCTCTACAAAAGTTATATAAATTATGGCCCTGGGGTCAAAATTGGCCACGCCCCAGGGGTTGGGCAGTTTTCAATAGAAACAAATAGTGAAATCTTTGAAAATCTTCTCCTCTGAAACTGGAAGGCTCTCAGCTTTCATATTTGGCACAGAGCATCATGTTCAGGTCCTCTACAAAAGTTATATAAAGTATGGCCCTGGGGTCAAAATTGGCCACGCCCCAGGGGTGGGCAGTTTTCAATAGAAACAAATAGTGAAATCTTTGAATATCTTCTTCTCTGAAACTGGGAGGTTCCCAGCTTTCATATTTTGCACATAGCATCATGTTCAGGTCCTCTACAAAAGTTGCATAAATTATGCCCCTGGGGTCAAAATTGGCCCCGCCCCCAGGGGTAGCTAGTTTCCAACAGAAACATATAGTGAAAACTGAAAATCTTCTCCTCTGATTGTCTGGTGAGCGCTTCAGGGCCATTCTGGCCCTCTTGTTTAATTGTCCCCCCCTGATAACTTTGGAGTTATTGCCCCTGATATGAACACTTAATATTAGAGAAATTTTGTGTCATGCATATCTTTAAAACCACTTGGGCTAGAGTTGCTAGATTTATCAAACATCACAGGAATGTTCACCAGCATGAGCTGTTTTGCACTTGGGTTTTTAGCTCACCAGAGCACAAAGTGCTCAAGGTGAGCTATTGTGATACCCCTGTGTCCGGCGTCCGGCGTCCGTCTGTCCGTCTGTCCATCTGTCTGTCCGTCAACAATTTCAAACGACTTCTTCTCTGAAACCAACTGCCCAATTGTAACCAAACTTGGTCAGATACATACTGTGGGTGGGGGCTTCAAAAGTTGTTAAAAGATAGTGGGTGGGGGCCATCGGTCTTGTTGCCATGGCAACTGTACACAATATCTAGAAAAATCTTCTTCTCCAGAATGACTTGTCCGATTTCAATATAGTTTTCACCAAAATGTTTCTCAGTTGATAGACTTTAAAAGTTGTTAAAAGAATTTTGATCCGGCAAAAAACATGGCCGCCAGAGGCCGTGGTCATTTTTTCCATATATGGTAATATTGGAAAATCTTTAAAAATCTTCTTCTCCGAAACTGTAAGGCCTAGACCTTTGATATTTTGTATGTAGCATGAGCTTATGGTCCTCTACAAAGATTGTTCAAATTATGACCCCCGGGCCAAAAATGGCCCCGCCCAAGGGCTTATCAGTTTTTCATAGGAAAATCTTTAAAAATCTTCTTCACTGAAACTGTAAGGCCTAGAACGTTGATATTTGGTATGTAGCATGATCTTATGGTCCTCTACAAATATTGTTCAAATTATGACCCCCGGGCCAAAAATGGTCCCGCCCAAGGGCTTATCAGTTTTTCATAGGAAAATCTTTAAAAATCTTCTTCTCTGAAACTGTAAGGCCTAGACCTTTGATATTTGGTATGTAGCATGATCTATTGGTCGTCTACAAAAGTTGTTCGAATTATGACCCCCGGGCCAAAAATGGCCCCGCCCAAGGGCTTATCAGTTTTTCATAGGAAAATCTTTAAAAATCTTCTTCACTGAAACTGTAAGGCCTAGAACGTTGATATTTGGTATGTAGCATGATCTTATGGTCCTCTACAAATATTGTTCAAATTATGACCCCCGGGCCAAAAATGGTCCCGCCCAAGGGCTTATCAGTTTTTCATAGGAAAATCTTTAAAAATCTTCTTCTCTGAAACTGTAAGGCCTAGACCTTTGATATTTGGTATGTAGCATGATCTATTGGTCGTCTACAAAAGTTGTTCGAATTATGACCCCCCGGGCCAAAAATGGCCCCGCCGATGGGCTTATTAGCTTTTCAAAGGAAACTCTTTAAAAATCTTCTTCTCTCAAACTGTAAGGCCTAGACCTTTGATATTTGGTATGTAGCATGATCTTATGGTCCTCTACAAATATTGTTTAAATTATGACCGCCGGGCCAAAAATGGCCCCGCCCAAGGGCTTATCAGTTTTTCATTGGAAAATCTTTCAAAATCTACTGAAACTGTAAGGCCTAGACCATTGATAATTTGGTATGTAACATGATCTAATGGTCCTCTACAAATATGTAGCTGTGGCTTGTGGTCCTCTGCCAAGAATGTACAACTTACGACCCTGACCACTGGGCGAAACTTGGCCCTGCCTCAGGGCTTATCAGTTTTTCATGGGTAAAATATAAAATATTATTTTTCTCTGAAACCATAAGGCTTAGACCTTTAATTAATGGCATACTGCTTTGCCTAGTGGTTCTCTACCAAGGTTGTACACATGATTTCTTGTGGTCAAAAATGGCCCGCCCCTGGGGTTATCTCAGGTGAGCGCTTCAGGGCCTCATGGCCCTCTTGTTTAATCGTCTCCCACTGTTAACTTTAGAGTTTCTGCCCCTGATGACTTAAAATTAGACATAGTGTCGTGAATATCTCTGAAACCACTGGGCTAGAGTCACCAAACTTCACAGGAATGTTGACCACATGAGTTGTTGTGCACCTTGGATTTTTAGCTCACCAGAGCACAAAGTGCTCAGGGTGAGCTTTTGTGATTGCCTGATGTCCGTCGGCGTGCGTCGTCCGTCGTCAGTCGTCAACAATTTGAACCTTTAAAAATCTTCTCTGAATCTACAGGGTTCTCATCTTTCACCTTTGGCACATAGTATCATCTTTAGGTCTTCTACGAAAGTTATATAAGTTATGGCCCTGGGGTCAAAATTGGCCCCGCCCCAGGGATATGGAAAAATAGTCAAATAGGGAGCGCCACACACGAAATGACACCGCACCAAACACCATCAAACAAGAAACGGTAAAGCCACAAGACAAAACATAACAGGACGCATATCAAGACGAAAAATATTAAACATTAAGCATATTAAACAACAAAATTGACCGTAGGCTGAAAGCAGGAGTACCGCATTGGAACGGCCAGCAACCAAAATAAGCTACTGGGGGACTTAAACCTGGTTTACGGGTACCCAACCTCGTCCTTATCCCACTTTCACCTTGTTTTCAATAGAATGCCTTGTTTTCAATAGAAACATATAGTAAAACTTTGAAAATCTTCTTCTCTGAAACTGGGAGGTTCCCAGCTTTCATATTTTGCACATAGCATCATGTTCAGGTCCTCTACAAAAGTTGTATAAATTATGCTCCTGGGGTCAAAATTGGCCCCGCCCCATGGGTAGCCAGTTTCCAACAGAAACATATAGTGAAAACTTTGAAAATCTTCTCCTCTGATTGTCCGGCGAGCGCTTCAGGGCCATTCTGGCCCTCTTGTTTAATTGTCTCCCCCCTGATAACTTTGGAGTTATTGCCCCAGATATGAACACTTAATATTAGAGAAATTTTGTGTCATGCATATCTTTAAAACCACTTGGGCTAGAGTTGCTAGATTTATCAAACATCACAGGAATGTTCACCAGCATGAGTTGTTGTGCATCTGGATTTTTTAATCGTCTCCCCCTGATAACTTTGAAGTTACTGCCCCTTATGACTTAAAATAAGAGAAACTTTACTTTGTCCCGCATCCCGCAGTCATGCCTATGTACTAACCTGCCCCAACATTGCCACGTGGCTTCATTGGTTATTTTCCGGTCAACCATATTGTTTTACAATTTTCGCCTCCCGATTTTTTCACCCACAAATACAATTTGGGATTTTTTCAACCTTGTTGATCAAGTTCTTATTATCACCGGAATACAGGGCAGTATTGTTTCTGTGTCTGTTTTTTGTATCGTCCAGTTATCTTTGAATTTCAGCCAGTGTTATTCCCAGGGTCAGCGTAAAGCTTCTTGCAGGCATTTTACTGCAGAATGGGACAATCACGCACAGTGTCTTTCATGCTGCGGGTGCACCCGCCTTTCCAAGTGTCCCATTTCTTTTTGCCGGAGCGAGGAAACTTGGGAATTTGCATCGCGGCGTCTCAAGTATGCAGAGAAACGTCACTCCCAGACTCCCTCCAGGTCTTTAGAGCCTCCTACTCATTCGGTTGGTTCTAGAACAATTAGCTCTCCGGCTGCTTTTTCTGTCTCCCAGACAGCTCCTACCATTCCGCAGATCGAAACTTCAGTTTCTAGAGCTTACACCGGTTCCTCTACCGGCCGGTTCAGACCGGTGCCGGTGTTCTTAACACCAGTGAAATTAGGTCTTTGGGGCTTCTTTCATTACCTCCGGCTGTTGACGTCTCAATAGACGAAATTTCAACAAATTCTACCGACAGTTTTGCTCACCGGACCGGCCAATCCGGTAGCCGGCCGGCGAGATAGGCAGAGCCACAGGTACCGGCCGCCCAGCAAGTACCTCTTGCAGGCCGGCAAGTACCTCCAGCAGGCCTGCAACTGAGCTTGGCAAACAGTCTTTAGTGACAGTTCAGCCTTCTTTTCCGGCATTCACGGTCTTTCATCTGTTACACCTAGTATTGCTACAGGTATTAAACCTACTTTGACATGTAAAGGGTCTGTTTTCACCAGCAAATCATCGGCCCCTGAGCCACTGGTAACAGTGTATAGTGCCCCGATTGATATTTTGACTTCAACGTCGAATTCTGCCGGTCCGATCTCGGCCTCAGGCCTCCTCGACCCCAGCCAGATCAGTGAATCTACAAGGTATTTGCCATGCTCTGTACCTAACAGGAAGCATAGACGTTACCGTTGTAGTTCCTCAGACTATCGCCGAGGCTGTGCTTTTAGACGCCGTCAGCGATATTCTTCTTCCTCGTCTTCGGACAGCTCTTGGAGCCATCGCAAGCGTAGCCCCTCGTTTTCTTCTTCAGAAAACAGGTATTCTCGCAGTTCCCGGGGTGGGCACTCACGCCGTCACCCCAGGAGGAAATCTCGCTCCTCTTCATCAGATTAGCCGCCGGCACACTACCACCGTACAGCACCCCATTCAAGACGTGGTATTTCTGAGAGAAATTCACCTTCTAGGAGTAAGTTCCCTCAAATTAATGCCCCCTCTCATCAGCTTCATCCCATTTCGGATTCTGTTGTTTCTCCTGTCATAGGAAAGAGCAGTACTTACACTGTGACTTCCAACTCAGTTTCCTCTATGTTTGGTCCACCTCTCCCCCCCCCATGTCCCCCAACGGCTACTATTAGTAGAGCCCCGTCAGACTCGGACAGGGAAGACGCTTTATCTGTCGTGGCCCGCCTGACGATCCTCTTATTAGAGAATCAGAGCAGATGGCCCAGTTATCGGATGCTGGAGATTCTCTATCTTCCGTCATGGAAGAATCTGACGCTCCTTCCTTTTCTTTCGAGAGAGCTTGTGAAGACTGGTTCTCAGTTCTCCCAGAGTCTGTCTGTCCCAGACCTCAGATACCTGTCATTAGAGATACCAAACTCTCAACGTGGCAGCGTATGCAGGCTGACCGTGGGGAACTGCGTTCTCCCACCAAGAACACCTTCCTTTCACTTTGTTGTTGGATTTCTTGCCGCCTGCCGGATATAGATGCAGAATTCCGCGCTAGACCAGTGGCTGGTTGGTCGGCTTCATCTAAGTTGATGAAGTCTTTTGCCAATCCATCCTCTCTTAAGATTCCAGCCTCGCCTGAATATTTCCCAGGTCTTTTGAACAGAATTCCCTCAGGATCCAGACAGTTCCCGAGTGGGTATAAAATCTTCTCCCACTATTTCTATGTCATGTCTAGAAATATGGGAGCTACGCCAACGACAGCAGATTGGCATTGCGTCAAACACTGGCCTGCAATCTGCTGCTCTTTCAGAAGAGCTCTCGCATGAGAACCCCTCTTCTGAAGTTACTCAGCATTTGGTTTTTCAGCTCGGGCTTTCGGCCCAGCTTCCTCTTGGATTAGGTCTGGGCTCGGCAGCAGAAATGTTACGCACTAGGTCTGATAACTTGCTTCAGTTAGCGTCTATTCTGCAGGACTCGTCTAAGGACGAACTCCGCTCTCTGCACATTTCCTTTGAACTCCTGTTTGGAGGCCATATCAGAGAAAAGAAATAAGCAGACAGAAATCTGGCTTTAAAAGTCATATCTCAAGGTGCTTCGGCCTGGAAGATACCTAAGGTCCCTGCCTCTAGCAAACCTAAGGCTTCCACTAAGCCATAGTCTTTTTACCTCCCCCCCTTATCAGTGATCCGACCCTCTCTTCATGTGGGCGCCAGGCTTCTTCACTTTGCTTCAGCCTGACGCTACATCACTGACGCCCTTGGACTCTCTCTCTGTCATAGAGTCAGGCTACCAAATTCCACTGAATCGGCAGCCTCCTCTTTCAAGGGTTCCCATTCACTTGTCGTCGGATCACCCCCCACATGCAAAACGCCATAACGTCTCTTTTGCTCATGGGGGCGGTAGAAAGGGTTCGGAACGTGAACTCTCCAGGCTTTTACAGCTGCCTTTTTCTCGTTCCAAAGAGAAACGGCGCTTTTCGCCCTATCATCAATCTTTCAGCTCTAAACGAGTTCGTAAAGATTGAACCCTTCAAGATGGAAATGGTCGACTCCATTCGGTTGGCTGTAAAACAAAATCATTGGGCCGTTTCTTTGGATCCATCGGACGCGTACTTCCATGTTCCGATACATCCGTCAGACAGACACCTACGCTTTTGCCATCAAGGTGTCACCTACCAGTTTAGGGCTCTGCCCTTGGGCCTATCCACAGCTCCAAGAGTTTTCATCAAACTCATGGGAGTTGTGGCGGCGTTTCTCTGTTGGTCGGACGTTAAACCCAACTCACTCACTCGCTCTCTGCCAGAGCAGCATTTCTCTCATTCAGTATTTCGACGACTGTCTACTTCATCAGCTCATTCGTCTCTCTCTTCTACTCTATCTCCACTACTGTTAGAAGATTGTTTCTCAGCTGGGACTGTTACTGAATCCAGAGAATTCCGAAGACTTCGTCTTTATGGGACTTAACATTCTCACGGACTCCAACAGGGTCAGGATCTCCCTACAACGTGTGGTGGATACCCTTTCTCTTCTCTCACTCTTCAGCCGGAAGAACCGCTCCTCTGCACATTCTCTTCTGTCACTTCTAGGAGTCCTCAATTCAGCGGCGGGTTTTGTGTCACTAGGCATGCTTCATTTACGCCGGCTTCAATTATACCGTCTGACATAGTGGCATCCTCGGTCAGATCCCTTGTTCGCCACTATCCCCTTACTGCCTCTTTTCCACACGTCCCAGGACTGGTGGAAAGTAGAAGATCACTTCCTTCAGGGAGTTCCAATTGCGTCACCGAATCCAGATCTCATTCTGATCTCGGATGCCAGCAATTCGGGCTGGGGAGCCTATCTGGAGCCCTTGGGTCTCATGACTTTGGGTCTCTGATCGATCCAAGAGTCTCAGCTCCACATCAACAATCTCGAACTTCTCGCGGTTCTCAAAGCTATGAAGTTTTTCGAGTAACAGGTTCAAAACCACTGTTCTGGTTCAGACAGACAACACAACCGTGGTTTCGTACATCAAAAGACAGGGGGGACGCACTCCCTCACGCTATTCAAGTGTGCGAGGGATCTCTTCCTGTTCTGCCACAGCAGACATATTTTTTCTGCTAGTCAAACATCTCCCTGGCAGGTTGAATGATCTAGCAGACGGCCTCTCCTGCAGACATCAAGTTCTGCCGGCAGAGTGGTCTCTTCTGAAGTCAGTAGTGGCATAGATCTTCCTCATCTTCGGTCGTCCGATGATAGATCTGCTTGCCACCAGATTCAATCATCAACTGCCAATGTATGTATCTCCCATCATGGATCCAGCAGCTCTGGCAGTAGATGCTCTGTCTTTTCCGTGGGACCAACTGTGTGGGTATGCGTTTCCCCCGTTCATCTTGATCCCAGCTTTGTTACGCAAGATTGCTCAGTCAAACTGCAAGATTCTCCTGATCGCCCCCCCCCCCGTGGCCTCAGAGATCCTGGTCCATGGACCTTCTATGGCTCTTGTACGAGTCGCCCGATTCGACCCCCAGCCGGAATCTACTCTCTCAGAGAGGCGGTGTTCTCCGCAGAGACCCCGCCCTCTTCCACCTTCACGTCTGGCCGTTATCAGGGCGGGCCTCCGAAAGAGACAATTTTCTCAGCCGGTTGCCAATCTCGTCGCCAAGGCTAGACGTGCCTCCACCTCTGTCGTTTATAACACCAAGCGGAAGATCTTTACGGATTGGTGTAATCCAAGACAGACTAATCCAATCCGTCCCTCTATTCAAGACATCTCGGAATTTCTAGTTTTCCTTTTCGTAGAGAAGAAACTAACAGTTAGCACTATTAAAGGGTATAGATCCATACTTTCTCATACACTTAGTTTCAGAGGGATTAAGGACATTGGTTCTCACCCTGTCCTTTCTGATCTCATCCGTGCCTTTGAACTTCAGAAACCTTCTCGGTCTCTGATTCCGAAGTGGGATCTTTCCTTTGTTCTCTGGTCCCTTACTAAAGCTCCCTATGAACCTCTGAATAAGGCGACTATTGCACACATCACGTGGAAGACGGTCTTTCTTCTCACGTTTGCAGCTGCTATGTGTCGTAGCGAAATTCATGCCTTGTCCATTGAGGAAGGCTTTCTTCGCTGGAATGCTGATGGTTCGGTTTCTTTACTGTCAACCGGGGTTTCTAGCCAAAACTCAGCTTCCTTCTGTGGCTTCGGATCCCTTTGTTATTCACAGTCTCTCCAGAGATCTGGATCGTTCGGATCCTGAACGTACCCTTTGTCCAGTTAGAGCTCTCAAGTTGTATCTGAAAAGGGTTCAGACATTGAGGGGAAATAGAAAGAGGTTCATTCCCATTAAGGGTCAGAACGAGATTTCAGCGGCTTCTATTTCTCGAAGGATCTCCTCTGCCATTAAATTGGCATATTCTGATCTATCTGTTCTGGATCTTGGCTTTCTCAAGATGAGGTCACAGAGCTCAGAGCCCTCTCTACATCTTTGGCATTCTTTAATCATGCACCTTTGGGTGAGATTCTTCAAGCGGCTTCTTGGAAGAATAGTTCTACTTTTTCTTCTTTCTATCTTCGCTCTTTTGAGACTCTGCAGAATAACCTCCGTTCTCTCGGTCCGCTCGTGGCCTCTCAACGAGTAGTCTGATTCCGGGGCTTTTGGCATTTGTTCATATATGGCTGCTGGATGTGACCAATACATGGATACTGTTTACGCTGTATATACTCAGAAGAACTTTGATGCTTCAGACAGGCTTCTGAGATCACAGCCTTTTCAAGTCGTCTTTTGGTGAGTATTCCTTCCCATCTTTGCGACAAAGTCAGCATAGTTCACAGCAGGGAACGTATTTTGCTACTAAAATGCGATTTTCAAAAACAAATGTGAAAAACAGTTTGAACCCTGATGAAATGCCAAGTTACTTTGTATCTCATCTGGATCCAGACTTGATCCAGATTGTTTGGAAAGGTTATTATAAATGCAAAACACCAAAGCAAGTAGCTGGTGTAATATTAGCAGGCTAAGGGTACATGGCCTTTGAAGAGGAAGTGACCAGCCATAAGCATATTGACTAGTGGTAATTGCAGGTCAATTATGAGTATGGATGGGTTTTCTTGGTTCACTAAACTTATATATAACCAGGGCTAAATGCTAGCTTAGAGAGACTGGCTTGAGTCTGGGTTTAGAAGTCGGAGAATGACACCAGTTTCTCATATCTCTAGGTCTGAGAAATAAAGATATGATGTTGCTATAATACTATGGCTATATCACAGCTGGAACAAAACTCATATCTTTTCAGAGGAACAGTTGCTTATTTAACCCTTATCCTGTTCTGTATTTAGGCCAAATTTCAATACCTACTGAATATTCATCAACAATATAGTTACAAATGTATAAAGAAATATTGAAGGTGGATCATTGTAGACATTTTATAAAGCAAGGAAATAGATCTATCAAATTATTTTTGAGATAAAGCTGTGAAACTTGGAACACTTGTTCACCATCACACTCTTCATCTGTATGCAAGAGTACATAACTCTGTCAAGAGTTATGGCCCTTTTCAACTTAGAATATATGGTTAACATTTATGTTAAAGTCCACTTAATTACATCACCCTATCAGATAAAGCTTTGAAACTTGGAACATTTGTTCACCATCACAAGTTTAACCTATATGCAAGAGTACATAACTCTGTCAAGCATTTTGACAGAATTATGGCCCTTTTTAACTTAGAACTTTTGGTAAAGGTTTCCACTTATTTAAAAAACAAAATTTCAGACAAAGCTTTTAAACCTTGAACACTTGTACACCATCACACGCTTCATCTGTAGGCAAGAGTAAATAACTCTGTCAAGCATTGTTTTCAGAACTATGGCTCTTTTTAATTTAGTTTTTTGTTAAGGTTTTTGTTAAAGAACATTTATTTACATAACCCTTTGAGATAAAGCCTTGAAACTTGGAACACTTGTCTACCATCACAAACTTCATCTGTTTAAATAAAAACGGATATATTATGGAATCACACTGTCTGCCCATCTGTCTGTCTGTCTGTAACATCTCTAACTTAAATGCTGCTCGGTGGATCCTTCTCAAATTACACCACAATGTTTATGTGGACATGCTACAGTAGTATGGGTGTGTCTCGGTATGTATATCGAAGGTCAAGGTCACACAATTGGACTTAGAATTTGCGTTTTGCATTTGTGTTTAGCAAATATGTTAACCTCAGTTTATGTTGAATAAAGCCTTGACGGGCGTATATTGTGCCCACTGGCACTCTTGTTGGTTGTAACTTTAGTGATGTGATTTACAAACTTCGTAAGATTATTGGGCATACCCATTTTCTCACTGTTCATCAAATATGTTAAAACTTTCATTAAAAAGGGATATGATCCTATAGTACTACAACATACTGCATGTCTGGTTGTCAACCCTTTTACAGTTGGCAATAACAAGTTGCATGTACGCCGACAAGAAAGGTTTAGTATACCTTTATTTACACTGTTTGTCTTTTAGGGTGGGGATGGAATAAGTTTGAGAGGTTGGGCGCCCTAAAACCGGTTTAACCCCAGTGACTTTTGTCACTGACCGCTCCAAGGCGGTACTTCCATCTCCCCCTATTGTATGTTTGTTTCTCATATCGCTAGGTCTGAGAAATAAAGATATGATGTTGCTATAATACTATGGCTATATCACAGCTGGAACAAAACATGCAGTATGTCGTGAGAAGTGAGTGTATAGAAGTGAGACATAAATAAAATATCTGTCTGTCTGTCTGTCTGTCTGTCTGTTTTGTCTTTGGGCGTCTCTTTGTGTCTTTTATTAGCTCACCAGAGCACAAAGTGCTCAGGGTGAGCTTTTGTGATCGCCTGATGTCCGTCGTCCGTCGGCGTGCGTCGTGCGTAGTGCGTCGTCCGTCGTTCGTCGTCAACAATTTGAACCTTTAAAAATCTTCTCCTCTGAATCTACAGGGTTCTCAGCTTTCATCTTTGGCACATAGCATCATCCTTAGATCCTCTACAAAAGTTATATAAATTATGCCCCTGGGGTCAAAATTGGCCCCGCCCCAGGGATGGGAAGTTTTCAATAGAAACATATAGTAAAACTTTGAAAATCTTCTCCTCTGAATCTGGAAGGCTCTCAGCTTTCATATTTGGCACAGAGCATCATGTTCCGGTCCTCTACAAAAGTTATATAAATTATGGCCCTGGGGTCAAAATTGGCCCCTCCCCAGGGGTGGGCAGTTTTCAGTAGAAACAAATAGCGAAAAATTTTGAAAATCTTCTTCTCTGAAACTGGAAGGTTCTCAGCTTTCATATTTGGCATATAGCATCATGCTCAGGTCCTCTACAAAAGTTATATGAATTATGGCCCTGGGGTTAAAATTGGCCCCGCCCCAGGGGTGGGCAGTTTTCAGTAGAAGCAAATAGTGAAAACTTTGAAAATCTTCTCCTCTGAAACTGGAAGGCTCTTAGCTTTCATATTTTGCACAGAGCATCATGCTCAGGTCCTCTACAAAAGTTATATAAATTATGGCCCTGGGGTCAAAATTGGCCACGCCCCAGGGGTGGGCAGTTTGTAATAGAAAACAATAGTGAAATCTTTGAAAATCTTCTTCTCTGAAACTGGAAGGCTCTCAGCTTTCATATTTGGCACAGAGCATCATGTTCAGTTCCTCTACAAAAGTTATATAAATAATGGCCCTGGAGTCAAAATTGGCCCGCCCCAGGGGTGGGCAGTTTTCAATAGAAACAAATAGTGAAAACTTTTAAAATCTTCTTCTCTGAAACTGGAAGGCTCTTAGCTTTCATATTTGGCATATAGCATAATGTTCAGGTCCTCTACAAAAGTCTTATAAATTATGGCCCTGGGGTTAAAATTGGCCCCGCCCCAGGGGTGGGCAGTTTTCAGTAGAAGCAAGTAATGAAATCTTTGAAAATCTTCTCCTCTGAAACTGGAAGGCTCTCAGCTTTCATATTTGGCACATAGCATCATGTTCAGGTCCTCTACAAAAGTTATATAAATTATGGCCCTGGGGTCAAAATTGACCCCGCCCCAGGGGTGGGCAGTTTTCAATAGAAACAAATAGTGAAATCTTTGAAAATCTTCTTCTCTGAAACTGGAAGGCTCTCAGCTTTCATATTTGGCACAGAGCATCATGTTCAGGTCCTCTACAAAAGTTATATAAATTATGGCCCCAGGGTCAAAATTGGCCCCGCCCCAGGGGTAGGCAGTTTTCAATAGAAACAAATAGTGAAGTCTTTGAAAATCTTCTTGTCTGAAACTGGAAGGCTCTCAGCTTTCATATTTGGCATAGAGCATTATGTTCAGGTCCTCTACAAAAGTTATATAAATTATGGCCCTAGGGTCAGAATTGGCCCCGCCCCAGGGGTGGGCAGTTTTCAATAGAAATAAATAGTGAAATCTTTGAAAATCTTCTTCTCTGAAACTGGAAGGCTCTCAGCTTTGGTATTTGGCATAGAGCATCATGTTCAGGTTCTCTTCAAAACTTGTATAAATAATGGCCCCGGGGTCAAAATTGGACCAGCCCCAGGGGTGGGCAGTTTTCAATAGAAACAAATAGTGAAATCTTTGAATATCTTCTTCTCTGAAACTGAGAGGTTCTCAGCTTTCATATTTGGCACATAGCATCATGTTCAGGTCCTCTACAAAAGTTATATAAATTGTGCCTCTTGGGTCAAAATTAGCCCAGCCCCAGGGCAGGCTAGTTTTCTATAGAAACATATAGTTAAAACTTTGAAAATCTTCTCCTCTGATTGTCTGGTGAGCGCTTCAGGGCCATTCTGGCCCTCTTGTATAATGTACATTTGCTGTTTGTCGTTGTGGTGCTGTTTCGGCGGTTGCGTGTTTTGTAAGTGGTGTTTCCTGCATGACTCTTACATGTACTTTTAGTTCTCTATGAAAGCGACCTCTTAAATCCGAAAACGGAAGGAGGACGTCTCACCCTTTATTACTTTTCTACAGTTATTCTGTTTGCAGATCAATCATTGAGTACACTAACGATAGGTGGATACAGTTTGTGTCACTTATTTTTATCTCAGCTGAGCCAAAGGCTCAGGATGAGCTATTGTGACCGTGATCTGTCCGGCGTCCATCCACATTTTCAAATGACATCTCCTCTGAAACTGCTGACCCGATTTTAACCAAATTTTGTCAGAAGAATCAGTGGTTAGGGGGAAAGAAATGTTGTTCACATTATGACACCCGGGCCAAAAATGTCCCAGCCCAAGGGCTTATCAGTTTTTCATAGGAAAATCTTTAAAAATCCTCTCAGAAACTGTAAGGCCTAGACCTTTGATATTTAGTATGTAGCATGATCTAATAGTCCTCTACAAAAGTTGTTCCAAAAATGACCCCCGGGCCAAAAATCGCCCCGCCTAAGGGCTTATCAGTTTTTCATAGAAAAATCTTTAAAATTCCTCTTATCTGAAACTGTAAGGCCTAGACTTGGTATTTGGCATGTACCATGATCTTATGGTCCTCTACAAAGATTGTTCAAATTATGTCCCCCGGGCCAAACATGGCCCCGCCGAAGGGCTTATCAGTTTTTGCATAGTAAAATCTTTAAAAGTCTTCTTCTCTGAAACTGTAAGGCCTAGACCTTTGATATTTGGTATGTAGCATGATCTAATGGTCCTTTACAAAAGTTGTTAGCTCAACTGAGCCAAAGGCTCAAGGTGAGCTATTGTGACCGCCTGTCGTCCGTCTGTCCGTCCGTCCGTCTGTCTGTCCGTTCACTTTTATTTCAAATGACTTCTTCTCCTAAACCACTGGGAGCATTTCAACCAAATTTCACAGAAATGTACCTTAGGGTGTCCTCTATCAAAATTGTTCAAATCATGACCCCCGGCATGGCTCCGCCCCACTACTTTTAAAGGTGTTTTTTTTAAATCTTTAAAAATCTTCTTCTCTGAAACCACAATCTCTAGAGCTCTGATATTTGGTATATAGCATCATCTAATAGTCCTTTACCAAGTTTGTTCAAATGACCCTGCCCTGGGGCTTGTAGTTTTTACATAGACTTATATAGGGAAACCTTTAAAAATCTTTTTGTCTGAAACCACATAATCTAGAGCTAAGATATTTGGTATGAAGCATCACCTAATATACCACTACCAAGTATGTTCAAATAATGACCCCTGGGCCAAAAATGGTCTCACCCTGGGGTTTTATGCTACTATTAACATCAGAAGCTACAGTTTAAGAGTTCCTCCTTAGCAATTTCCTCAGTTATTTCCCTTGTCCCATCAGCATAGCCATAAGGGACAAAGGGAGATAACTGCATTGGAGTTCTAGTACCTCCAGAATAGTGATTCTATGTATAAATATTTATAATAAAATATGGAAGGTGGATCAGTGTAGCTGTTTTAGAAGGCATAGAAACAGATCTATCAAATTCCATTAGCAAACAGCAGACCCTGATCCTATAGGAGCCACCTTATCTGGGTCTACTCTGTTTGCAGATGCATGAAAACAATTTTATATGAGGGAAATTAAGGGTTACTTCTACAGTTCAAAGGTTACAGCTCTGGGCAGTAAAATCTCTCCAGGTCAATGCATGACTCTTAACTCTTTGCACGCTAGTGGTGAAACTGTGATTACCTTTGCAAACAGTTTGGATCCAGATGAGAGGCCGCATAATGCGGCGTCTCATCTGGATCCAAACTGTTTGTCATCTTAACCATATTTTTGCAAAAAAATGAAAGTAAGTTTATTTTAAGAATTGAAGCAGATGACAATAACTTTTTGTTTCAGATGAAACATTAAAGGGCATTTTGAAAGGGATGTTGACCCATTAACCTCATAGTGTGTAGTGTGAGTGATTTGTGGTTCTATACAGCTAGATGTTACCAATGTCTCTCAAATTAGATGTGGGAGATGTTGGAAATCCTTAGCTAAGAGTAACACCTATTCAGCCAATCAAGGAAAATGATCATCATCTAGACTTTTGATCTGGGTCCAAACCCAACTGATGAAGGTCATGGTAATGTTTAAGAAAACTGTGAAAACATGATTATGCAATGGGCCCAACTGATATCAGTCATGGTAATTCTTAAGAAAACATGATTATGCATTTGCCCCCCCCCCCCCTTAACAATGATAGGTGTCAAAATTACTACTGTGGATTAAGTCTGCTACCCATAAAAGAATCTTAAATATAACTTTTTTTTACAAAATTTGATGACAACACATTAAAAAGTCCTAAAATGTCTGAATCTTGTATGATATTAATGAAATAACTGAGTAAATATAACTTAATTATAACAGTAAACAAAATGGGAACAGGGTAAATTTTTAGAGTAGACGAAATGGGAATGAATTACAGTAGACGAAATTGGAAGTAGACGAAATGGGAATAAACCGTAATTTCTTTGCAAAAATATGATCAAGATGACAAACAGTTTGGATCCTGATGAGACGCTGCATTATCATCTGGATCCAAACTGTTTGCATTAGGTAATCATGATGAGAATCATGAGACGCCACATTATGTCCAAATAATTAAATATTTAGGTAAATATTAGGTATTTCTTAAATTAGATAATACCAACAATATATTCATTTTAATACTTTTAATTAACTAAAAAATAGTCATTTTAGGAAAAAATAGGTCTTATGCTAGTTACCATATTGAGAATATTAAATATTTAGGAAAATATTAGGTATTTCTTAAATTAAATACATAACAAACAGTTTGAATCCAAATCAGACACCACATTATGCAGTGTCTGATCTGGAGCCAAACTGTTAGCAATGTGAAAAACATTAAACTGTTCAGGATTTTGTGTATATATGTATTGAAACCTTTCACTCAGCATCTCATCGGGATCTAAACTGCTGGAAACGGTCATAATTTAACCCTTTCCTCATATAAACGTGTTTTCATGCATTGGCAAACAGAGTAGACCAAGATCAGATGGAATTTAACGTAGACCAGGGTAGACCAAGATCAGATGGAAAGTCTGTTCTCCTTGCTACTAATTGTATTTATTTTAATTTGATTTTTAAAACAAATAATGTCTTAAGTTAATCAAAATTATTGTCAATCAATAATTAATGTTACTCAAAAAATTAGTAACTCTTCTCAATTTCAATTGTTAAAAAAACTAATGACCTGTTTAATTGACTTATCATCAGATATTCACACCTACAGCTAGAATTATTTCTAAACACCTATTAACCCTTTACCTGTTTGCTTTGACAAAAATTGATCTGGGTCTACTCTGTTTGCTAATGCGTAAAAAAATGTTATTTCCATAAAGAGAAGTTTTAGCTTTGATAAAAACTGTAAAATCAAATCTATATATTGTCAAATGCAAACAGAGCAGACCCTGATCAGACAGCTTCTAAAGCAGTTGTCTGATCTAGTCTACTCTTATTTTTAATGCCTAAAAACACATTATTTCTGTGAAGAGAAGTTTTTGCTATGACAAAAACTGTAGAATCAGATCTATATTCCGTAGGAGTCGTCTGATCTGTGTCTACTCTGTTTGCTAATGCGTAAAAACAGCTTTATATGAGGGAAAGGGTTAAAAGATTTTTAAAGATATTTTTATTGGTCATTTCACACAAAAACTGGCATTATGTATTGCCTAGCACTTTATTTGCCTATATACCTGGATCAAGGTATAATTGCATAGCTTTATTGACGTCATTTGAATTCTCAAAGACCAGTTTTAGGCATTTTGAGCTAAGGCAAAAATGGCACAAATAATCTGAAAATGGGTGATCCTTCGAAAGCAAAAGTAGACATGTAAAAAGAGAATATTGCAGACTCGGTTTTATTGAGTCTGTTCATGAGTAGTAATTAAAAGTGCAACACTACTCACGCCCCCTAGCACAAGTTGTAAACAGTTTAGATCTTGGTCAACCAGTCACTTGGTATTAGATTTGAATCCAGTTTAAGTTTATTCAGCAGTGAAAGGGTGAAAGCAGTGCACTAAGCTTCTTTCATCTGCTAGAAATGTTGTCCACTGAAAAATGTCAATATATTACTGTAACTCAGGTGAGCGATATAGGGCCAATGGCCCTCTTGTTTAAATTATGACCCCCGGGCAAAAAATGGACCCGCTCAAGGGCTTATCAGTTTTTCATAGAAAAATATTTAAAATTCTTCTTATCTGAAACTGTAAGGCCTAGACCTTTGGTAGTTGGTATGTAGCATGGTCTAATGGTCATCTACAAAGATTGTTCAAATTATGACCAAAAATGGCCCCGCCCAATGGCTTATCAGTCTTATCAGTTTGTCGTCCGGCGTCCGTCCACATTTTCGACATCTCTGAAACTGCTGACCCGATTTTAACGAAATTTTGTCAGAAGCATCAGTGGCTAGGGGGAACGAAACGTTGTTCACATTATGACCCCCGGACCAATAATGGCCCGGCCCAAGGGCTTATCAGTTTTTCATAGGAAAATCTTTAAAAATCTTCTTCTCTGAAAGGCCTAGACATTTGGTATGTAGCATGATCTTATGGTCCTCTACAAAGATTTTTCCAATTATGATCCCCGGGCCAAAAATGGCCCCACCCAAGGGCTTATCAGTTTTTCATAGGAAAATCTTTAAAAATCTTCTCTTCTGAAGCTGTAAAGCCTAGACATTTGTTATTTAGCATGATCTTATGGTCCTCTACAAAGATTGTTCAAATTATGACCCCGCCCAAGGGCTTATCAGTTTTTCATAGGAAACTCTTTAAAAATCTTCTTCTCTGAAACTGTAAGGCCTAGACCTTTGATATTTGGTAAGTAGCATGATCTTATGGTCCTCTACAAAGGTTGTTCAAATTATGACCCCCAGAGCATCAGTGGCTAGGGGGAAGGTAATGTTGTTCACATTATGACCCCCAGACCAAAAATGGCCCCGCCCAAGGGCTTATCAGTTTTTCATAGGAAAATCTTTAAGAATCTTCTTCTCTGAAACTGTAAGGCCTAGACCTTTGATATTTGGTATGTAGCATGACCTTATGGTCCTCTACAAAGATTGTTCAAATTATGACCCCCAGACCAAAAATAGCCCCACCCAAAGGCTTATCAGTTTTTCATAGGAAAATCTTTAAAACTCTACTGAAACTAAGGCCTAGACCTTTTATGTTTGGTATGTAGCATGATCTAATGGTCAGCTACAATATGTAGCTGTGGCTTGTGGTCCTCTGCCACTAATATTCAACTTACGACCCTGGCCACTGGGCGAAACTTGGCCCTGCCTCAGGGCTGATCAGTTTTTCATGGAAAAAATATAAAATATTATTTTTCTCTGAAAACTAAAGGCTTAGACCTTTAATTAATGGCATACTGTTTTGCCCTGTGGTTCTCTACCAAGGTTATACAAATGATTTCTTGTGGTCAAAAATGGCCCCGCCCCTGGGGTTATCTCAGGTGAGCGCTTCAGGGCAACATGGCCCTCTTGTTCATTAAAAAATCTTTAAAATTCTTCTTCTCTGAAACTGTAAGGCCTAGACTTTTGATATTTGGCATGTACCATGATCTTATGGTCCTCTACAAAGATTGTTCAAAAATTGCCAAAATGGCCCCGCCCAAGGGCTTATTAGTGTTTCATAGGAAAATCTTTAAAAATCTTCTTCTCTAAAACTGTAAGGCCTAGACCTTTGATATTTGGTATGTAGCATGCTCTAATGGTCCTTTACAAAAGTTGTTTAAATTATGACCCCGGGCCAAAAATGGCCCAGCCCAAGGTCTAATCAGTTTTTCATAGGAAAATCTTTAAAAAGCTTCTTCTTTGAAACTGTAAGGCCAATACCTTTGATATTTGGCATGTAGCATGGTCTAATGGTCATCTACAAAGATTGTTCAAATTATGACCCGGGACCAAAAATTGCCCCGCCGAAGGGCTTATCAGTTTTTTATAGGAAAATCTTTAAAATTCTTCTTGTCCGAAACTGTTAGGCCTAGACCTTTGATATTTGGTATGTAGCATGATGTAATGGTTCTCTACAAAGATTGTTCAAATTATGACCCCGAACCAAAAACGGCCCCGCCCAAGGGCATATTAGTTTTACATTAGAAAATCTTGAAGAATCTGAAACTGTAAGGCCTAGATTGTTGATGTTTGGTATGTAACATGATATAATGGTCCTCTACAAATATGTAGCTTGGCTTGTGGTCCTCTGCCAAGAATGTTCAACTTACGACACTGACCTCTTGGCGAAACTTGGCCCTGTCTTGGGGCTTATCAGTTTTTTCATGGGAAAAATATGAAATATTATTTTTCTCTGAAACCATAAGGCTTAGACCTGTAATTAATGGCATACTGCTTTGCCTTGTGGTTCTCTACCAAGGTTGTACAAATGATGATTATTTGGTCAAAAATCGCCTCGCCCCTGGGGTTATCTCGGGCGAGCGCTTCAGGGCCTAATGACCCTCTTGTTAGCTCACCAGAGCACAAAGTGCTCAGGGTGAGCTTTTGTGATCGCCAGATGTCTGTCGTCCGTCGGCGTGCGTCGTCCGTCGTCGGGCGTCAACAATTTGAACCTTTAAAAATCTTCTCCTCTGAATCTACAGGGTTCTCAGCTTTCATCTTTGGTACATAGCATCACCAATAGGTCCTCTACAAAAGTCCCTGGGGTCAAAATTGGCCCCGCCCCAGGGGTGGGAAGTTTTCAATAGAAACATATAATAAAACTTTGAAAATCTTCTCCTCTGAAACCAGAAGGTTATTAGCTTTCATATTTGGCACATAGCATCATGTTCAGGTCCTCTACAAAAGTTGTATAAATTATGACCCTGGGGTCAAAATTGGCCCCGCCCCAGGGGTGGGCAGTTTTCAATAGAAACAAATACTGAAATCTTTGAAAATCTTCTCCTCTGAAACTGAAAGGCTCTCATCTTTCATATTTGACACAGAGCAGCATATTCAGGTCCTCTACAAAAGTTATATAAATTAAGGCCCTGGGGTCAAAATTGGCCCCGCCCCAGGGGTGGGCAGTTTCCAATAGAAATATATAGTGAAAACTTTGAAAATCTTCTCCTCTGAAACTAGAAGGTTCTCAGCTTTCATATTTGGCACATAGCATCATGTACATGTCCTCTATAAAAGTTGTATAAATTATGGCGCTGGGGTTAAAATTGGCCACGCCCCAGGGGTGGGCAGTTTTCAATGGAAACAAATAGTGAAATCTTTGAAAATCCTCTCCTCTGAAACTGGAAGGCGCTTAGCTTTCATATTTGGCACAGATCATCATGTTCAGGTCCTCTACAGAAGTTATATAAATTATGCCCCTGGGGTCAAAATTGGGGCCGTCCCAGGGGTGGGAAGTTTTCAATAGAAACATATAGTAAACCATTGAAAATCTTCTCCTTTGAAATCAGAAGTTTCTCAGCTTTCATATTTGGCACATAGCATCATGTTCAGGTCCTCTACAAAAGTTATATTAATTATGCCCCTGGGGTCAAAATTGGCCCCGCCCCAGGGATGGGCAGTTTTCAATAGAAAAAAATAGTGAAATCTTTGAAAATCTTCTCCTCTGAAACTGGAAGGCGCTCAGCTTTCATATTTGGCACATAGCATCATGTTCAGGTCCTCTACAAACGTTATATTAATTATTGCCCTGGGGTCAAAATTGTCCCCGCCCCAGGGGTGGGCAGTTTTCAATGGAAACAAATAGTGAACACTTTGAAAATCTTCTTCTCTGAATCTGGAAAGTTCTCAGCTTTCATATTTGGCACATAGCATCATGTATAGGTCCTCTACAAAAGTTATATGAATTATGGCCCTGGGGTCAAAATTGGCCCCGCCCCAGGGGTGAGTAGTTTTCAGCAGAAACATATAGAGAAAACTTTGAAAATCTTCTCCTCTGAAACTGAAAGGTTCTCAGCTTTAATATTTGGCTCATAGCATCATGTTCAAGTCCTCTACAAAAGTTATATATATTACGCCCCTGGGGTCAAAATTGGACTGCCCCAGGGCCGGCTAGTTTTCTATAGAAACATATAGTGAAAACTTTGAAAATCTCCTCTGATTGTCTGGTGAGCGCTTCAGGGCCATTCTGGCCCTCTTGTTTTTGTTTTATATGCACTTTACCACTGTATTTTTCATCGAGGTTATTGTACATTAGTCGGAGAGGGGATACGTTTATTTACACGGTTTGTCTTTTAGGTAGGGGATGGAATAAGTGTGAGGTTGGGCGCCCCAAAACCGGTTAAAAAAAACCAGTGACTTTTGTCACTGACCCTTCCAAGGCGGCACTTCCATCTTCCCCTATTGTTTTTTTTTTGTCTTTGTGCGTCGCTTTATGTTTTTGCTAGGCATGTACATTGGCTGTGTTTTCTTGTGTTGCTGTTAGGGCGGCTGTTTGTTCTGTATGTGGTGTTTCCTGCATGTCTCACATTTGTACTTTTAGGTCTGTATAAAATCATATTGATTTTAATGAATAGATATGCAGGATTAGCAGAACTCGTGTCACACGTGCAATACGTAAAATCTCGTATACGTTGTCTTAAACGAACCAAAGAAATTCTATCTGACCGTCATATGTGAAGTAGTCGATATGGCTAACGTTTATGAACCATTGTGTTAAACTTTGAGGTGGATATTGCCTTTTTATACACCCGTTTGAAAAAAAAGTGACGTATTATGGAATGGCGCTGTCTGTCTGTCTGTAACGTCTCTAACTCAAATTCGGCGGGGTGGGTCGTTCCCAAATTTAACAACAATGTTTATCTGGACATGCTACAGTAGCCCGTCGAGTCCCGGTACGTATATTCAAGGTCAAGGTCACATAACTAGACTTAGAATGTGCGGTTTGCGTTTAGCAAATATGTTAAATGTCAGTCCGTCTGTAACATCTCAGGTTCTACTTGATGGATCCTTCTCAAATTAAACACAATATTTATCTGGACATGCTACAGTAGCATGGGTGTGTCTCGGTATGTATATCCAAGTTCAAGGTCGCACAATTGGACTTAGAATTTGCGTTAAGCAAGTATAATAACCTCAATTTATGTTAAAAGTCCACTTATTTACCCAACCCTTTGAGATAAAGCTTTGAAACTTGGAACATTTGTTCACCAGAACAACTTTCATCTGTATGCAAGAGGACATAACTCTGTCAAGCATTCTGACAGAATTATGGCCCTTTTTAACTTTGAATTCTTGGTTACGGTTTTTGTTAAAGCCCGCCTATTTAGATAACTCTTTGGGATAAAGCTTTGAAACTTTCAACACTGGTTCACCATCACAGGCTTCACCTGTAGGCAAGTGTACATAACTCTGTCAAGCATTTTGACAGAATTATGACAATTTTTAACTTAGAATTTTTGGTTACGGTTCTTGTTAAAGTCCATCTTTTTAGCTCACCAGAGCACTTATGTGCTCAGGGTGAGCTTTTGTGATCGCCTGATGTCCATCGTCCGTCGGCGTGCGTCGTCCGTCGTCAGTCGTCAACAATTTGAACCCTGGGGTGCCTTGTTTTCTATAGAAACATATAGTAAAACTTTGAAAATATTCTCCTGAAGCTGGAAGGTTCTCAGCTTTCATATTTGGCACATATGTGGCGTAATTACAACTTATAACCAAGTTTTCTCCACGTTTTATTCTTCTTATAGTTGCAATAACATACGTATTCTTTATCTATCTAGCAAGCTCTCCTCTGGTTCACTCCCTCTCTCCAGTTATATACACACTGACCCTGACAAACATACTGATTGTCCAGACTTATTTGACAGCTGAACTCTATAACTTGGGTTCTTGACATATTGATAAATATATACACACTGCATGTACATGCTCCCAAAGTACCTTGGGAGTATATATATATATATACATATTAACCTTTCATCAGTAGTAACTTTTAATCAGTAACATAATTAAATTATGTTACACAACCCCCTTCCTACAAAAAGGACTTTTACTGGAAAAGTTCTTGTTCGTAACACCATATAGACCTAAACACGTAACACATAACTATTCATGTCATTATTCTAACTTTAGTAGCTTTTCTAACCTTAATCTCTGCTATCACTTAATGTTCTTCTGATAACAGTTTCTATGTCAATACGTTTTGATTTTATAAGTTCAACACATTAACTACTAAAATCTGTTTAGTCTTTCTTCGTAAACTTGCATGTTGTTATTATTCTGTGTAGATTTTCGGCTGTGAATGATGGTACTCTGTACTCTGACTTAACACCTGATGTCCAGGTTCTCATGTGTGTCCTCGACATCTCTTCCTCTGGTCAACTGTGTGCTCCGTGATTTATGCCCACTTGTGATTGGCATGGATACTAAAGTTCGCAATTTTACAGGTAACACAGGTATACACACAGTTCGTATACTTTAAGGTGCAATGTGTTTTGCCATTGATTTCGCCTCCAGGTCTATTCGTATGTCACAGTTCTGACGTTGCTAGTGGTGACCAAAAGTTCGTGTATGTATTTCTATATGTTGATTATTCTCTGTTATTTTCCAGGCAATGTTTTTCGGCTTGTCATTTCACCGGTTAATTTGTTGGGATTTCGATCTGCTTTTTGACTTAAATCTAGATCAACACAGACGTTGTAATTGAGTTCCTAATAGGGCGAATCGCCGTGACGTCACGCGCACCTGTTATCTTAGCCGAGAAAAGCTTGGTGGGCAAAAAGACTGACAGCTGATATGTAAACAATAACAGAAACATTGACAGCACTTTGAAAACTTCTGTTAAAATCAATAAAAAACGATTATGGTGCAATAGTTGATGATAATTACATCGATAGTACGTGTAAAAACATAAACATGAACAGAAAATTGATTCTGGTAGATGAATTTACACGATACAAACATCTTTATTTGGAGTCGGTTGTACAACAAATAACACGACAGATCTACAATAAACTATTTGCCGGCTATGTAACAAAAATAACATCAGTTTAAAATGACAACCTGTGGAATTGAAAGATATAAGCTTTTCAAAGCATGGGTAATGCACAGTACAAAATTATAATCAGAAAAAAGTTAAATATTGGTAAACTACACAAGTATTAACTGTATTTGATAAAGGGTCATATCTAAAGGGTATAATTGATTACAAAAGTATATGCATTTCTAAAGATGTGCCACAAAGTTCCTATCACAGGATACTATACTGCAAATCATGACAAAAACGTTATTTGTTGCAAATTTATATAAAATCATAAGGCGTGAAATTTCACCCGGAATTAAGAGTTGACATCGTAATTGACTGGGACCCTTTACTCCGTGACTATTCTTGTAAGACATACTGATATCATGAATATTTATTAAATTAATTTTTATAATAGCATATGTACTGAGGGTGTTTTGGTATTGGGGGAAAAAACTGTAGAGTCAGATCCTACATAAATTCATAAGAAAACAGAGAATACCCTGATCCGGGGTCTACTCTGTTTGCAAGCACGTGAAAAAGCGTCGATGTTTTCAGAACTTTTACTTCTGTTGCCGGGCAATGTCAGGTATACATTTTTAGCTGAATTCGTAACTTAAGGTTGGTTGCCGGTGGTTTTTTAACCCTTTCCCTGTTGAATATTTATGTCAGAAAAAGATGACATCGTTAATATTTATTAGCTGATTTTTATAATGGTGTAGAAACACATGACTTAACTTTTTTGGTACTGGTAGAAATGAAGAGTCGGATCTGATATAATTTCATAAGCAAACAGTGGGCCCCGATCATACGGCTCCAATAACCTTCAGATCCTGGTATACTCTGTTTGCAAAGGCAGGAAAACGGTTTATGTATGGAAAAGGGATAAGCAAACAGAGCAGACCCCCCCCCCCCCCCCCCCACACACACACCCTGATCAAACAGCTTCTATTTGCAATCTGATTTGAGTCTAATCATTTGCAAATGTGTTTATAAAGGGTTAGGAGTTTTAAACAAATAAACATATTTTTGTGAATTGTATAACTAAGAAAACATTCTTGTTATTCTGTTACTTTGTGATGATTAACCCTTTCCTTGCTCAGTATTCATGTAAGAAATAATGATATCATGGATATTTATAAGCTAATGTTTCTAATGACATTTGTAGACAGGATTGTTTTGTTGGTAGAAACTGTAGAGTCGGACCTATTACAATTTCATAAATAAACAGAGCAGCCCCAGTATGATCTGGGTCTACGCTATTTGCAAATACACGAACACACGTTTATATGACCCGTCATTGTTTAACTGTAGATCCCATTCATTATATAATAAGACTTAAATTTGCTATATGATTTTGAATAATAAACAGTGAAGACCCTGTCAGAGGGTTGCTTGTTTAGCTATATATATTGTCTGGGTCTACATTTTGCAAATGTCAGTACTTTTATTCACCGCATTCAAAGATTCTAACAATACACACTATTTGTTTTGAATACTAAAATGAATTGTGTTAGACAGTTGGAGACTATGTTATTACATTACTTACTCAGCCGAAATACTGCTAATTTACTTACTAGACCTAGGAAAACAGTAACGATCAAAGGTGCCAGATGGTCAGTAAATCCCCTAATTTCTCAGCAGGGGACAAGGGTCAGCGATCACGGAACTGCCATCTATCACACACTGTCTTATCAACAAAGTTATGAACTATTACGTAACAGGAATGCTTCTATTGTGACAACTACCAAACTATGTGCCAATTGTCTAAGGTTGTGATTTGTTAAACAGCTTCCCGAACAATAGAAGATAACTATGTTTTGACTAGTTAGATTTATGGCTAACCATAATTAAACCCCAACGATTTAGATACATGTATATTGAAAAAGGTAGTTTATTGTGAAATATAGTTCTAAAGATAATATAGATTGATATGATCTAGATCTATTCTAAAATACTTTTACTAGATCTGCTACGGTACTGTACAGTAGCCAGAAAGACATTTTACAACACACGAATGAACGACATGAGACTGTATAACTTAATATCTAGATCTTATTGAAATAAAACGAGAATTAAAATTTTAAATACTGTTGATCTAAATTATTCGACATATCAGGCATGTCCAACAAATATATAAGAATGTCTCCCATTTCAAAGAAAGGCCAGATCAAGGGATCGGGGTTTGTTTGTTTTTAGCTCACCAGAGCACAAAGTGCTCAGGGTGAGCTTTTGTGATCGCCTGATGTCCGTCGTCCGTCGGCGTGCGTCGTGCGTCGTTCGTCGTCAACAATTTAAACCTTTATAGTTCTTCTCCTCTGAATCTACAGGGGTCTCAGCTTTCATCTTTGGCACATAGCATCATATGTAGGTCCTCTACAAAAGTTATATAAATTATACCCCTGGGGTCAAAATTGGCCCTGCCCCAGGGGTTTTCAGTTTTCAATAGAAACATATAGTGAAAACTTTGAACATCATCTCCTCTAAAACTAGAAGGTCCTCAGCTTTCATATTTGGCACATAGCTTCAACTTCAGGACTTCTACAAAAGTTATATAAATTATGCCCCTAGGGTCAAAATTGGTCCCACCCCAGGGATTTCCAGTTTTTAATAGCTGACTGCGTAAACAGCCTATGGGATCCCACTTTCCCCACTTTTTTTTTAATTGGTAAAGTAATTGGGGTGTTTGGTGTGGGGAATTGGGGAATCTATTGTGTTGGGTAACAATAGACTAAAAGGTGTTATTGGAAGTTTAAAGGTGGTTCACAAATTTTGTCTTATTTTGTCAGATTGTTGAGTATGAAGATAAAATGTTTTACTTTAAATTTTGTAAAATCAGAATCTGAAAATGCAGATCATGTAAATGCAATATATTAAGAGATTTGATATAACGTTTTTCCGGAATTATTAAGGAAAATAACATGACAATTATCTAATTTGTGAAATAAAATGAATAATTTTCACTTTGAATAAATGGACATGTTAAAACTGAAAATTATTTAAAAATTTCACAGATGAAAAAAAATGTCTTGTTTCTAAATTATAAATACATGTAAAACTAAAGAGACTACAATTTTAATATTATTTTACTGCAAGACATTAACATACAATGAAACAATAGAACATTTATAAGTTTTATTATAAAGTAAAACAGTGATGTAGTAAATATATAAATAGACATAGATCATTAAAAGATAATTAATAAGCAAATCTGCACATCTAGTCTTCTGAAATTGTTACATTATAAGTATTCAGCTTATAATACATGGCCCACATCTATATTGACCCTTTACTGCATAACTATGCCTTTATGCACTGTTGCAAACACAGATGACCCAGATCATATGGTTCCTATTGGAGCAGTCTGATCAGGACCGAGTCTGCTCTGCTTGCTTTTGAAATACAGATCCGTATCTACAGTTTATGATATGTCACTATTACTTATTATTGATGGAGTAAAGGGTTAAATGACATTGAATTGCAAGTATTACATCGGGTAAATGAATATTTAAACTTTATGCAAACAGAAGAGAAGCAGATTAGATGGCTCCTGTGGGAGCCGTCTGATCAAGGTCTGCTCTGTTTCTTATATGCATCATTATGTTTATTAGTTTTTTTACAATTTCTATAACTATATTGAATTCTATATCTATAACTACATTCCGATTTCTGTTACTATTAAGCAATATATGCATTGCTTTAATTATCGCAATGTTGATGTTTTCTTTTTCCCGGTGTATTGCTATTGTAACCATGTTACTTACACATATAATAATCTATTATATCTATCTATTTATTATTTAATAGTGAAAATAATGAAAATTTTAGCATTATGTTTGGTAGGCTACCTTTAATTTTTTAAACAGGTAAGGTCTCATTTTGCAACACTTGCTAATTGGACCCAATTACCCTAATAGGTGTGAATTTAGAAATGTGGGGAAAGTGAGAACAAACCCACCAGTTATGCATAGGAAAAACTTTAAAAATATTCTTGTCAGAAACTACATGTCCCAGAGCTTAGATATTTGGTGTATAGATTTACTTAGCATAACTTTATGAGTTTTATAAGTATCATAGTTCTGGGGTTAAAATTGGCCCTGCCCTGTGTGTATATACTTCTTTACACCAGAAATTACATTCTAAAGGTTTCTCCTTAATATCACTCTTAGCTGAGACCAGTCAGTTGGATTTCTTATATAATCACCCTTAGCCTGATCGGTAGAGTAGAAATTGTGTTTAGACAAATAACACACACTCATTTAAGATTGAGAAAACTGTGGATAATTCTCAAAATGCAGAATACTCTTAAAGCTTTTTTTCATACCTATGCCCTGCATTAAGCTACCAGCTATCAATATAGAGCATATCTGTTGTGAATTTCAGCTTAACTCTTTGCATGCTGGGTAATTTTGTCATCTGCTAAATTGTTGTCTGCAGCATATTCACAAGTTATCCTAACTACACACTTTCTTTCTGAGTTTTTCAGAAGTTCAGTCTCATTGACAAACAGTTCGGATATCAGATCAGGCACCACATTATGTTGGCCCTGATCTGGATCCAAACTGTTTGCATAGGTCATTAGTGGTGGGAGAATCCCACTACACACTTTCTTTCTAAGTTTTTCAGAAGTTCAGTCTCATTGACAATCAGTTTGGATATCAGATCAGGCCCCACATTATGTTGGCCCTGATCTGGATCCAAACTGTTTGCATAGGTCATTAGTGGCGGGAGAATCCCACTACACACAGAAGTTCAGTCTCATTTACAAACAATTTGGATATCAGATCAGGCCCCACATTATGTGGGGCCTGATCTGGATCCAAACTGTTTGCATAGGTCATTAGTGGTGGGAGAATCCGCCTCTAGCATCCAAAGAATACAAGTTCCAGTGGTCTAATGCTCTATCCATTCTTTCACTACATTCTTTTAGCATCATGTTCAGGTCCTCTACAAAAGTTATATAAATTGTGTCCCTGGGGTCAAAATTGACACCGCCCCTGGGGTGTTAAGTTTTCAATAGAAACATATAGTGAAACTTTGAAAATCTTCTCCTCTTATTGTCTGGTGAGCGATGTCAGGGCCATTCTGGCCCTCTTGTTTTTGTTTTTTCAAAGTTCGGCTGGTAGTTTATAGGGCCGATTTATTCAAGCTTCTTGTTGTATCCATCCTTAGAAACTAAAACATAATTGTCATTATAGTCAGAGGATACAGTAAATGTACAGAAATCAACAATTCAAAACCAACACAGTCGTTAAATAATGTGTAGGCTAACTGTTGCCTAGCATTTACATAGGGATACATAGGTCGTTATTGGTGTTTTTGCCCACCAGTTAACTGCGCATGCGCGAAATCGACGGGTTTGTTTACAAACAGAGATTCGCCCTATTAAATAGTATTTACTACATACTTTTGCAATTATATCTCTCAATGAAATCCCAATGAACTAGTTTATGTTTTCGTATTCCTTTTTCGTAAGCTATTTAAAATTGTATTTTATCAACATTGAAAGTACAAGAATGAGTCATGCAGGAAACACCACATACAAAACAAACAGCCACCCAAACAGCAACACAAGGAAACGGCAAATGTACATAACTATAAAAACATCAAGAGACGCACAAAGACAAAACAAACATACAATAGGGGGAAGCTGAAAGTACCGCATTGAAACGGTCAGTGACAAAAGTCACTTGGGGTTTAACCGGTTTTAGGGCGCCCAACTTCACACTTATTCCATCCCACCCTTAAAGACAAACAGTGTAACCATTGGCAACCATTGTAAATAGAACTCTTTAGTAATTATGTCATTTTAATTATATTATTATTGATTTTAATATTTTATTTTTCTGAGGTGAAACTATACAGTTTGTAACTTGCACTCCTTACACATACATTTTATTTATATACTTTCTTCACTAAACGATTAAGTATTAAAGGGTTTGTTTGTAATACATTTTCTTTGCATTATATAGGTATTACAGTGTATTACAATTACCCCCTATGTTAACATTATCTTAGTTATTAAGATAATCCATGTCATCTTAAAGTGAACTGTCGGCGTCCACTACAATTTTTTCATATAAACCTTTACCATACAATATTTTCAATATTTTAACAGCAATAAAATCAAATATAGTTCCTCATTAAAATCTATTTACAACACTTTACTCAAATAGCGCTTTATCTTATGTACACGATCCGGATCAATTATCCACTCTTATTCGACTATCCCGCTACGCGTTATTGGGTCTATCTTACGTTTAATACGTAACATTGTAAATAGTACCCTTTAAAGGTATACGCCTAGTTTATACTCTTTTACAAACAACAAAATACTCTACTCTGTTTTTACAAACAAAGTACTATACTCTGTACACTTTTGAACCATAAGACATTTTCGATACCCTCTTGTCTTATCTGAAAGTATTTGAGATCTTATTAAGGATCAATACGTTACTGCAATTAAGTCCACCTTACTTAATATGTCTGCCTACTGTAATGGAGTGTTCCCGTTCCTGCTTTAATTGTACATATCACACAATTTACTTGACAACAAGCTGTCTGGGGCATTATGGTACCGAATGCCTGGCTATTTTTACACAGCAAACTGACATAGGCTCGTCACAAAATCTCGAATCGCAGCAAGTTCAGCCAAATCAAGAATTTATCACTGTCCTTGACGAACGACTAGCTTCCTTGCAAAAAGATCTTTACATTGAAAAACTGTTGTCAGAAACAGACAGTTGTTATCCATTTATAGTATACCTTATTCAAATTCGCTCCTTCTTTACTTATGTAAACTGTACCGGTCACTAAATTACGATAGTGCCCGCTGGAACATTATATAGTGCCCGCTACGCTCGGTAAGTTCCGGTAGTTTCCGCGCACACGGAAACGCACATACCGGTAATGAATTGTATTATTTATAGTATAAATAGTATACCTTATCCCAGAGACATATAGATACATATACATATGGCTCTTACCTATCCACATGCGCTCCTTCTTTACTTATGTTAAACGTACCGATCCCTAAATTGCAACTGTTCCCACTGGGACACTATATGGACCGCTGCGCTCGGTAATTTCCGGTGCTCGATAATTTCCGCGCATACGGAAAAGCACGTTGATGTATTACGTCATTCTAAATTATATATTAATTAATACATAAATACTTGAATAGCATGATCTAATATTTCGATCACTAAGGGTCCTTTTCAAAGATTATCGTGTCGAAATAGATCTACACGTCACATTCTTGTTAGATGCATTCAGCCACAAAGAAAATAATGTTGATCCAGCGTCGTTGTGTTTTTACAAATGTCATGACGTCATCAAATGACGTCATTAGCGCAACGACATCATGCATACATTAGCGCATTATCCTCCTTGGTGTTAATCTACTGCCAAATGATCTGTAAGTTCTCCATATCCAATCAGTTTGATGGATCTGTCTTTCAATTCTACATGCATTGAACATCGGTTTCAAAACTATAAATCTAACATCATCACTGCTATGACCACCGACTCCAGTGATGAGTTAGCTACCCGACCACGCTCTAGATTGAAAAGATAGATCTACTGGGTGTTGCACATTTCAATCCAAGAAATGTATTTAAACAATGCATTTTTCGAAAATAAATTCTGTGTAAAATAATGATTATTATTCAGCTTGAATAAATTGATACTAAAATGTTTTTTAACTTTTGTAAAGGAAATAGATGTAATTGTACTTTGATTTGCAGATTAATACGGCTGAAGGAAAAACTTATTAAACTGAGGTAATCACGGAGCGACACAGAACTGCTAAAATACTTACGTGAACAAAGGAATGCGGTATACTATAAGAAATAGTACAGCCGACTTCGGGCCTAATTGCATTATAGTGACCTACCAGTCAGCCCGAAAATAGTTTAAGGCCCTCAGCCTTCGGCTTCGGGCCTTAAACTATTTTCGGGCTGACTGGTAGGTCACTATAATGCAATAGGGCCCTCAGTGGGCTGTACTATTTCTTATATAGGTCTGTTCTAGCCAAGAGAGCTCGTGGTCTTCCGAAATGCCCGCCTGGTCAACTGATTGGCCGCAGAACGACAACTTCCGGCACGGTTGCAGAGAAATACGCGGGTGACTGTTTCTCACTGAGCTCTTTCATCTCCAATGGCGACCCCAAGTCATTAAGTGAAACTCTCTGCAAGCGCAAAACTATGTCTAAAGCTGATGAAACACCGAAACGCCAGTCATGTGCATTTGACAATATGAAAACGTTACAGTGCGAGGTTGCTGAGCTGAAATCCTCTAGCCCTGCTGCGACATAGTATCACCGATCTACACGCACAACAGATGGAAGACCGCAAATAGAAAAACGATCTTCGCATAAGTCGTCGGCAAATCCCCGAGAGCCGGCGGAGTACCACGACAGTCGCGCAACCAGGTAACCATGGCAACAGGAAACGAATGTACAAGCGACGATTCCGTACCTGGTGGTACCGGAAACTGTGCCGACCCCCACCGCCAGGGCAACAGTATGCGGGAGCAACTAATCACCCATGTGTACATGAAGGCGTAGAATATGTCGCCCAAAAGTTGGAGAGGAACAAAGCTAATGTTCCTGTTACTAGTATAAGTATAAGTATAAGTCCATATTCGAAAGACCAGTGTCGCATACACAAAGTGATATGACAAAGTCAGCAACAAGCGCTTCCTCACTGGAAGTGACTGCTGCTGTCATTGCTAGATCACATGTGAATGGTGTTTCTACAGGAAGCCATACAACGCAAACCGGACATAGCGGGAGTAGTGATAAGTTTGAAAGCAATGGTAAAAGCGATGAAAATTTATCAGCTGATAAAGACAAGAGTATATGTAACTCTAGAAGTAATGCCAATGTCCTTCAAGAGCGGAACAGTATACATCGAATTTCGAACCTTCAGCAGGACGAATGTCAAAATAAGCGACGCACACATGATCAACAGAACTCAAATGCCGACAACGAGGAGCCAGTGTTTGATTCTAAGCGCACTACACGCTACTATGTTAGTGGAATTGCTGCAAACTCTAACCGTGCAGGTCTTAAACAATTCGTGAATGACAATGGCATTACACCGGTTGGCATAAGATTGATAAAAACATATAACGGTAATCTGGCAGCAAAGCTTACTGTTGAAAGAAGTCAAAGCGCTATCGTAGAAAAAGAATCGTTCTGGCCAAAGAAAATTTATTGCCGAAGGTGGTACGGTGAGAACTGTTGGCAGGCAATGTTCACAGATCAACAGAGTAACGGAATTGTATAGGCAGAAACTGTCTAGATATTTTACAGTGACAAGCTTAACTGCAATATTATTTATGGTCATTACTCATCAGTGTAACCTTCTTACTTGGAATGTCCGCGGCGTCATGTCAAGCGCAGGTAGTCTAAGTAAATTGTTGGACAGACATAGTACTGACATTGCATTTATTACAGAGCATAAATTAAGACCAGAATGTACAGGGTTTCTTAACACGTTGCATTCTAACTATCGGGCTTACTGCGTTTGCGACGCTTCTGACATTCCGGGTAAGAACTGTGGAAAAGCTGGCGTTGGTATGTTTTACAAAAAAGACTGCTTATTCGCTATACACAGGATAGACACTATCCCTGGTGACAGGATATGTGGTGTTCGAATTGCAGATAAAAGGGCAAATTCGATACTATGTGGGGATTTCATCCGCTCCACAGATTACAACTATATCGGTGGTCATAATGCTCGCATGAGAGTAACGAAATTTAGGTCAGTGCTTACCGACATTAATGCTCAGATAATTCCGTCAAGTGGGTGTAACTATACGTTTCGTCTAACACCGAAAGTTTTGGACTATATTATAATAGACTCTGCCAGCAAACATCTTATTAAGAAAATGTTGCCATTGATGATGATCTTCGTGCAGTCTCTGATCATTTACCGATTATATCGAAAATACAGAGCTTTCAGTCTATCTGTCTAATTTCGGCCTAGATCGTGTTTATAGTAACGGCGTTTCGTGTATCCAAGTTGAAAGTTTGGCAAAGCATATTGTAGATTCAGTTCACTCAGCAGCCTTAGCGACGCTGCCTCATTGCGTGTTTAATCGTCATACAAAACCGTACTGGACCGCTGATGTTAAACAAGCACACTTACAACCGAGACGCCATCGCAAATCGTGGATACGCGAATGTCGGCCTCATGGCTGGGGTCATCCGTCGTACGCGATGTATAAAAACACGAAACAGGAGTTCAGACTCGCAAAATCGGAAGCAATTGCAAAAGTCGAAAATAAAATAAGTAAAATAATATACGATAAAGAGAAGGTTTTAATTTTAAAATTGTTAATTATCCTTTTCTAGATGGAGATGTGCCTCGTTCTACATCTTATGGGGTTTATATTTGTTAACTTATTCGGTTTGCCCGAGCCTGTTCTTTGCTTGAAGATTTTAACAGTCGTAATTTAGTTATAACTGATAAACTTCTTAAGCAAGGTTACAGATATCACAAACTTCGGAAAACGTTTTCTAAATTTTATTATCGAAATTTACCACTCATTAGTAAATATAATTGCAATCTACGGACGTTACTGCAACAAGGCATTCCTCAACCAGACTTTTATGGGGATGTTATCTACAAACTTAGGAAAATTCGGGGTCATATCCATTTTCATGATTTGTTTATTAAACGCATTAAAACATTTAAAAAGAAAGGTTATGATCCCATTATATTGCAACGCACTGCATGTTTGGTTACCGACCCTTTTACAGTCGGTAGCTACGCTTCCCTCTTTGCTTGCGCGATGACAGGCCGAGGGTATACTCTTAAACTCGGATACGGGATGATCTTACCAGACTCATGTATTACTTTTTCCATGTTGTGCCCTTAACGGCTTACCTGCAGGTGCTCTGACTTCAGCAAAGTCATTGAGTACATATTTGACTGATTGTCACAGTTATTATGCTATGTTTTACACGTTGTCCTGTGTTCACCGTCGTCTATGTTGTGGGTAAGTCCGGCGGGGATACCTTTATTTACACTATTTGTAAAGCTAGGGTGACTTTGAGAGAAGTGTGAGGTTAGGACGTCCGTAAACTGGTTTAAACCCCCAGTGGTGTTTTTGCTACTGACTGTGCCAAGGCAGTACTCTCTTTGTCACCCTTCCTTTTGTTTGCCTTGCGTCTTTGTGCTTGTGGTTTTGTTCATGTGTGGAGTGTTTGTCTCTGGTTCTTGTGTGTATGTTGGTGTTTTCTGTGTTCATCTCGTGTGTGAGTGCGTTTGGGTGTGTGTGTGTATGTGTGTGTCATGCTGTCTATCGGTGTTTTGGTGGTGCTTGCGTCTTGTATGTGGCTTTGCCTGCTTGACTTTACTACTTTTCCATTTATGATAAATTAAATTCTGCAGCCGAGTGTAATATTCGACATTTTTGGTCCATAGTACATAGAAAATGCAGGCGCAAATCTAATACAGTTCTAAGCTTATCTGAGTCCTCAGGAAATGTTGCAGATGACCCGAGTAGCATAGCATGTGAATTTAAGAATCATTTCTCTTCGTTTTTTGTCCCGAACAACTGTCATAATTGTAGTGTTCGTGTACAATCTATCACCATTTAAGGTAGTTCCAATGAACGACATACACGATTTAAGGTTAGTATACTTTATTCTTACAGCTATGTACACTTCGACTGTCTAACTATAACTACCAAGATATATCCAATATTCTAGTATTAAAGAGGCCCATCAGTTAAGTACCACAAGGGCATGTGGCTACTTAAGCATACACTACAACTCCTCCCCTTTTTAGATACTAATCATTATAACTAATAATAATTATAATGATACACAACCAATCATAATCCTATAATATCAAACCATATTTCAATCAATTACATGTTAAAGGTAATACTGGTATTTACAACTGACCACTTTCCCAGACCTTACTCACTCTGATATTTCCCAGATACGTGGATACCGACAATCCTAATGATAACAGGTAACCGTCTCTCGGCTTACTCTAGCTGAATGAGTGTAACCTGATATGCATGCTAAATTAAACTAAGGAAATTATTTATCTGAGTTCTTGCTTGAAACAAACATTCAGATTTGCTTATCATAACGAAAACAAGCATCTCTCTCCTCTATTTAGGTGAATAATCTGTCACTTAACACTTCTGATAAAGTCTCATCTCCCATACTGCTTAAGCCGGTGCTAGGGGGCGTGAGTAGTGTTGCACTTTTAATTACTACTCATGAACAGAATCAATAAAACCGAGTCTGAAATTTTCTCTTTTTGCATTTCTACTTTTGCTTTCGAGGGATCATCCATTTTCAGAATATATGTACTTCACAACAGCAGGTGTTAAGTGCTTGTGTGGCGGCCGTAAAAAGTCGCCCGTACTTCATTCTCAGTGTTGTTATATTTTCTGGTCCTTCGGGATCATAAGTTTTGATGTTATTAGTTTTGAAAATTGAATACTGCTTAAGCCGGTGCTAGGGGGCGTCAGTAGTGTTGCACTTTTAATTACTACTCATGAACAGAATCAATAAAACCGAGTCTGCATTTTTCTCTTTTTGCATTTCTACTTTTGCTTTCGAGGGATCATCCATTTTCAGAATATATGTACTTCACAACAGCAGGTGTTAAGTGCTTGTGTGGCGGCCGTAAAAAGTCGCCCGTACTTCATTCTCAGTGTTGTTATATTTTCTGGTCCTTCGGGATCATAAGTTTTGATGTTATTAGTTTTGAAAATTGAATACTGCTTAAGCCGGTGCTAGGGGGCGTGAGTAGTGTTGCACTTTTAATTACTACTCATGAACAGACTCAATAAAACCGAGTCTGCATTTTTCTCTTTTTGCATTTCTACTTTTGCTTTCGAGGGATTATCCATTTTCAGAATATATGTACTTCACAACAGCAGGTGTTAAGTGCTTGTGTGGCGGCCGTAAAAAGTCGCCTGTACTTCATTCTGTGTTGTTATAATTTCTGGTCCTTCGGGATCATAAGTTTTGTTGTTATTAGTTTTGAAAATTGAATATTGCTTAAGCCGGTGCTAGGGGGCGTGAGTAGTGTTGCACTTTTAATTACTACTCATGAACAGACTCAATAAAACCGAGTCTGCAATTTTCTCTTTTTGCATTTCTACTTTTGCTTTCGAGGGATCACCCATTTTCAGAATATTGTTAATTTCAAGCACCATACAAAATATCCCACCAGGGCATGTGGAATAATTTAAGACATTACATAGTCTTTAAACCTTTCTGGCGGCTTTCTCTCTTTCAATGGCCTTTGACTAACATTTTGATCCAGATCTATTTTTTCTGTCACAGTTTCTCTTTCCATTTTCTCATTATTATTATAATGTATTGGTTCTGAGCATTCTGAGGAAGGCTACGGTCTTCATACCGTTTCACATGTGTTATGTTTCGCTTGTACTCGGTACCGTCAGCTCCTGATTTAACTAATACGCTATTCCCATTTTTAGGGTTTCGGCTTTTGCCGAAATCCTTATAAAATGGATTGCGACTCAAACTATGGCGGAAAACCCTATTGCACGAGCGCTACCTAGCGGGAATTTCCCTAAGAGAATACGCGCATGTGCAGTGCTTGGCTTACAATCCGGTTTCGGAATCTTACAAAATATTTATAATGAAATATGGAAGGTGGATCCATTAGCAAACAGAGCAGATCCTGAATCTATGGGAGCGAGCTGTCTGATCTGGGTCGAATCTATTTGCAGATGCATGAAAACAAGTTTATATGGGGAAATTAAGGGTTAAATAGACTTCTTCTGTTCTTTACGTCCTTTACAGTATAAAGGTTACAGCGCACTGGTGGTCAGTAGTGCAGGGCAACTGTTACATCATGCTAAAATCTCTAGAGGTCATACGCTTAACTCTTTGCACGCTAGCGGCGAAACTGTGATTACCTATGCAAACAGTTTGGATCCAGATGAGAGGCAACATAATTCTGCGTCTCATCAGGATCCAAACTGTTTGTCATCTTGATCATATTTTTGCATAAAATGAAAGAAAGTTTATTGAAGAATTGAAGCAGACGTCAATTGTTGCAAACGAAACATCACTCAGCATTATAAGGATTAAGCAAGCTGTAGAGACTGTAATATCGTCTGCTTCAGGTTTGTCATCATTAAAATCATTAAAATGAAAAAAAGGAGAAAGGCAAACAAAATGAGACAAAGCACTTTCTTATCTACATTTCATCATTTATTGATTTACGTGTCAGTCTTATAGTATCTTATAGTAATGTATGTAATTTATTTCTAATTCATATCATTTATTTCTATGACGCCGGTTACTGATCAGGGTCTGTAGTGTTTACTACAGCACTAACTGTAATTTGCATGTATGACTATAATTTATTTTTAGCTCACCTGAGCCAAAGGCTCAAGGTGAGCTATTGTGACCGCCTGTCGTCCGTCGTCCGTCTGTCCGTGATGTCCGTCTGTCCGTCTGTCCGTCTGTCCGTCCGTCTGTCCGTTCACTTTTATTTCAAATGACTTCTTCTCCTAAACCACTGGGAGGATTTCAACCAAATTTCACAGAAATGTACCTTAGGGTGTCCTCTATCAGTTTTGTTAAAATCATGACCCCCGGGCAAAAAATGGCCCCGCCCCACTACTTTTACAGGTTTTTTTTTTAAATCTTTAAAAATCTTCTTCTCTGAAACCACAATTTCTAGAGCTTTGATATTTGGTATATAGCATCATCTAATGGTCCTTTACCAAGTTTGTTAAAATGATGACCCCCGGGCCAAAAATGGCCCTGCCCTTGGGCTTGTAGTTTTTACATAGACTTATATAGGGAAACCTTTAAAAATCTTTTTGTCTGAAACCACATAATCTAGAGCTAAGATATTTGGTATGAAGCATCACCTAATATACCACTATCAGGTGTGTTCAAATAATGACCCCTGGGCCAAAAATGGTCTCACCCTGGGGTTTTATGCTACTTAACATCTGAATCTGTAACACTTAAAAGGTAATTTCCTCACAGTTATTTCCCTTGTCCCATCAGCATAGCCATAAGGGACAAAGGGAGATAACTGCATTGGAGTTTTAGTGTCATTCTATTTATATCTATTTATGATAAAATGTTGAAGGTGAATCAGTGTAGCTGTTTTAGAAGGCATAGAAACAGATCTGTCAAATTCCATTAGCAAATAACAGACACTGATCCTACAGGAGCCACCTTATCTGGGTCTACTCTGTATGCAGATGCATGAAAACAAGTTTATATGAGGGAAATTAAGGGTTAAATGAACAACTCCAGATCCTTCAGTTCAAAGGTTACAGCGCTCGGCAGTAAAATCTCTCCAGGTCAATGCATGACTCTTAACTCTTTGCATGCTAGTGGTGAAACTGTGATTACCTATGCAAACAGTTTGGATCCAGATGAGAGGCCGCATTCTGCAGCGTCTCATCAGGATCCAAACTGTTTGTCATCTTAACCATATTTTTGCAATAAAAAGAAAGTAAGTTTAATTTAAGAATTGAAGCAGATGACAATAACTTTTTGTTGCAGACGAAACATTAAAGGCATTTTGACCTATTAACCCCAGTGTGTAGTGTTAGTGATAGCTAGATGTTACATGGTGTCTTCCAATGTCTCTCAAATTAGATGTGAGAGATATTGGAAAGTAACAATTCAGCCAATCAAGGAAAATGATCACCATCTAGACTTTTGATCTGGGTCCAAACCCAACTGATGTAAGTCATGGTAATGTTTAAGAAAACTGTGAAAACATGATTATGCAATGGCCCAACTGATATAAGTCATGGTAATTCTTAAGAAAACATGATAATGCATTTGCCCCCCTAACAATGATAGGTGTTAAAATTACTACTGCTGCCCAAAAAAGCATCTTAAATATAACATTTTTATATAAAATTTGATGACAACACATTAAAAAGTCCTAAAATGTCTGAATTTTGTATGATATTAATGAAATAACTGAGTAAATATAACTTAATTATAACAATAGACGTAACTCTTCTCAATTTCAATTGTTAAAAATACTAATGACCCATTTAATTGAATTATCATGAGATATTCACACCTAGATCTAGAATTATTTCTAAACACCTATTAACCCTTAACCTATTTGCTTTGACAAAAATTGATCTGGGACTACTCTTGTTTGCTAATGCTTAAAAAATTGTTATTGCCATAAATAGAAGTTTTAGCTTTGAAAAAAACTGTAAAATCAAATCTATATCTTGTCAAATGTAAACAGAGCAGACCCTGATCAGACAGCTTCTATAGCAGCCTTCTGATCTAGTCTACTCTTATTTTTAATGTGTAAAACACATTATTTCTCTGAAGAGAAGTTTTTGCTTTGACAAAAACTGTAGAATCCGATCTATATTGTGTCAAAAGAAACAGAGAAGACCCAGATCAGACAGCTTCCGTAGGAGTGGTCTGATCTGAGTCTACTCTGTTTGCTAATGCATGAAAACAGCTTTATATGAGGGAAAGGGTTAAACGATTTTTAAAGATATTCTTATTGGTCATTTCACACAAAAACTGGCATTATGTACTGCCTAGCACTTTATTTGCCTATATACCTGGGTCAAGGTATAATTGCATTAATTGCATAGCTTTATTGAAGTCATTTGAATTTCTCAAAGACCAGTTTTAGGCATTTTGAGCTAAGGCAAAAATGGCACAAGTTGTAAACAGTTTAGATCTTGGTCAACCATTCACTTGGTATTAGTTCTGAATCCAGTTCAAGTTTATTCAGCAGTGAAAGGGTGAAAGCAGTGCACTAAGCTTATTTCATCTGCTAGATTGTTTTCCACTGAAAAATTAACATGTCAATATACATGTATTACTGTAACTCAGGTGAGCGATATAGGGCCAATGGCCCTCTTGTTAATTATATCATTTATTGATATACTTGTTACATGTATGATGCTGCAAATAGCAAAGACCCTGGCCAGTTGTGGTAACTGATCGGGGTATGTATTGTTTGCAGCACAGACTCACAAATTGACCCTGAACAGACTCACACTTGCAGTCTCCTCAGGAAGAAGTAAGAAAATACAACACAATCACACAAAAAGACAAGTTAAAGGCATAGATAAACTATTAAGAGTCTTTTCTGTTTGCACAGAAAGGCTTATTTTGCTCAGACAAATTGTACCCGATATGGAACCCTGAAATCGTCTTCACTATATAATATAAAGTGAAACAATATTATGTGTCTAACAACCCATATACCAATGGGAGGTTTTACTTCAAATTTTCACCCATGATAAGCTGTCAACCTTAATGTGAAGATTTTCTTAAAGAATGTAATTATTGCTCTGACCATTTTACCAGAGTTATGGGACTCTGAAATTTTCTTCACTGTATAACACATAGTCAAAAGTGCTTGATATAGAGACACTATTGCTAGGGGGAGTAGTGCATCAGAAACAATTTTCTAGTTAATTTTATTTTCCCTGTTGTATCCTGCCATGCTAAGTTGAAATATATTTGTTACTTTATAATTTGTCATATTGTTAATATCGCCCCACAGTATATTTGGCAATTATTGTGTAGGGTATTTAGAATCATAAGGAATATGTCTAAAATTGGTGGAAGTGTATATATGGATAAGTGAATGATGCTTGCTAATTACTGTTATGGTCCACCAGATAGTAGCAGAAGTATGACCCTTACTTTCAAATGATGCAGTGATGGCTCTATACTACATTAGACATCAATTTTGGCTCTATTGGCACAAAGTGGCAAGTTGAGCTATTGGAATCGCACTGTGTGTGACATGTTCATAAAAAAATTCTTTAAATGTCTTCCAAACTACTGACATGATTTTCAGAAAAATCCACAGCAAACAATCAATATAATAAATATATATTATGTCCGAAACCTTCAGTACTGTCAGTACTTTGATTGTTCATTACTGTGAACATATTCGGTACGCGCGTTCTGATTTTTCTCCCGAACAACATTTCTGCTGGGGAAATGCCTGTAACCGAATGCGGTGTACTCCTGTACATCATAATATACTCGTCTAAATCTGATCTCCAGTTTCTTTTTTGACTCTGTGAAATACGCAGTCGCTTTAGTATTGACCTATTTTGTCTTTCAACTTCGCCATTCGCCTGTGGCCATAATGGTGTATTGCGTCTATGTTCAATACCTTGACATTCTAGGAAATTGACAAAACAGTCACTCACAAATGATTGCGCATTGTCTGTTCTCAATGACAGTGGCAGTCCATGTGTAAGAAACCATTTTTTCAAGATTGTGATAAGCTTTTCTGACGTAATTGATCTTGTCACTTCTAATTCAAAGTATCTACTGTAGTAGTCAACGCAAACTACTATGTAGTCCCCAGATGGCAATGGACCCAAAATATCAACTGCTAAGTCTTGCCACGGCGCTTTTGGCAACTCAGTCCTAGCCATTGGCTCTGTACGCGTTGGTTGGCTTACTAATTGACAACCATGACATGTTTTGCAATACTGCTCAACCTCTTTATCAATACCAGGCCACCAAACCTTTGACCTCAAATGACTTTTCATTGAAACAATTCCAGGATGACCCATGTGACCTAGCTCTAATACACGTTCGCGCAGTGCATACGGAATCAAAATTCTTGTACCTCGAAGTACTAAATACCCTATAGTCCACAGCTCATCTTTGATTGGCAGAAACTGTTTCTGCACAGATTTGTCCCATCGACCATTTGTAATGCCCTCCCTTAACCTGCTTATTTCAGGATCACGCAAAGAAGATTCTTCGATTTCTCGCGTTGTCATCGCCGAAGGGGTTGCCTGTCTTGCGACAAATTTGACATATTCATGATCATCAACTGAGTATTGTTCTAGAGTTTTTACCCGATTTCTGCGTTAATCGCGATAACGCATCAGCGATATTGTTCACCCCTTTGATATGCCTAACTTTGAACCTGTAGGGTTGTAACCTGAGAACCCATCTTTCTAATCTGGCGCAAGGCTTTGATCTAGGCCCGTAAATGAACTCCAACGGTTTATGATCAGTCAGCAGTTCGAACTCAATACCATACAACCACGGATGGAAACGTTCAAGAGCCCAAACCACACTTAACCCTTCTTTTTCAGTTTGTGAATATCTCTTTTCTACATCAGTAAGACTCCTACTTGCATAAGATATTACCCTGTTTTCCCCTTTCTGTTCTTTTTCAGAACAGCACCTAATCCCACGGGACTTGCATCTACTACAACTTTCGTATGGACATTTTTATCATAGAACCCTAGCGTTTCTGCCTCTGACAACCTGTGTTTTAACTCATTGAATGCCTTTCTTTGAGTTTCGCCCCATTTAATTTTTATATTCTTCCGCAATAATTCATGCAGTGGCGCTGCGATGGTTGCTAAATTCGGTATGAATCTGGCACTGTAGTTGACTAGCCCTAGAAAACTACGTACTTCGGAAACAGTCTGCGGTTCGCTCGCGTTTACTACAGCTTCAACTTTGACCTCTGTAGGCCCGATTCCTCGCTCAGACAGCTCATGACCCATGAACACTAATTTAGACATGTTAAACTGACATTTTTCTTTGTTCAATGTGAACCCTTTCTCTCTCAACACACTCGACACTTTCTCCAATCTTTCATCATGCACTTTCTAATTAGGACCATGTACTATAATATCATCCATGATGTTCTGTACACCCTCACAGTGCCGCAGTGTTTGCTTGAGAATCATTTGATACATTTCCGGTGCACATGAAATACCAAACATAAGTCTTTTGTATCTAAATAAACCCATATGAGTCGTGAATGTGGTGATTTCTCTGGATTCCGGCGAAAGTTCAATTTGATTGTATGCATTTTTTATATCAATTTTGCTGAATGTCTTACTATTGTTCATTTCCTGAAGCACTTCATCTACTGTTGGTATGGGATACCGGACACGATTCACAGCTGCGTTAGCCTGTCGCATATCCACACACAAACGAATGTCTCCATCGGCCCTTTGGCACAATGACAACCGGTGAAACCCACTTTGAAGGTCCTTCAACTGGCTCATTGATGTCCAAGTCCTGAAGTTCTGTGTTAGTTTATCACGCAGTTGGTATGGCACACGCCGTGTTTGTTGCACAACTGGTTGTACACTGTTGTCAACAGGAATCTCCAACTGATAATCCTTCAACTTTCCTAAGCCTATGCTCCTTGAAGACATTACTTCCACTGGAAACACATTCATCTACATTGTGAACAATTTTGAGAACACCTAGTCGTGTTGCCGTATCACATCCCAATAAAGACTGGCCTTTTCCCTCAATTACGATGAATAAGGTGTCATCCAAGGCTATATTTTTGTATTGTACTGAAGCCCAAAACATCCCAGCTACCGGTAATGGTTCTTTTGAGTTATATGCGAATATTTCCTTCTTCCGCGGCTCATTTTTACACTTGATTCCTCTATTCTTTAGATACTCCCACGTTGCTCTGTCTATGATGTTACAGCTGGATCCAGAATCGATAATGAATTTGGTTTGAATGCCCTCAATGTTGACCAGAATTGATGTCGCTGTAGGATACGTTTCATGAATATTGAATGTCATAGCCATGTCAGATGCTGGCTCACTGTCAGAGTTGATATTTCTAACCCTATTAGACTTGGTTGCTCCTCTGGACATTGATCTGTTTTGTTTCGTCGGTTGACTTGATTTACATTTTTCTCAAAAAGTCCTTGTTTACCACATCTCCTGCACTGTTTGTCTTTTGCAGGGCAATTTCTGTCCTTTGTAATATGGCCTTTCCTTCCACATTTGTAGCACTCTACGTCTCTAACAAAACTGGATTTCTTTTTTAACGAAAGTTTGTTTACAGATTCTACAATCCCTCAATTGATTTCGCTTGCGTTGTAGCATCTTCCAAAGCTCTGGAAATGCCACGAAGCTCTTCTAATGTCAGAGTTCTTCCTTTCTCACGGAGTTTTCGTCGTAGCTCATTAGACCGACATTTTTCAATTATTTGATCTCGAATTTCCTCATCTACATTATGAAATTCATAGGTTTCCGCTTTCTGACGCAGTCTCACTATGTATTGTTCAATTGTCTCATTTGCTTCCTGTGTAATACTCCTGAAACTATGTCTTTCAAATGGCACATTTGACTGTGGAGCGAAATATTGCTCTAGAGAACTCACTGCTTTTACATAGGCATTGTCCCCTCTACCCTCTGGTAACGTGAAGAAAATATCTTGCACATCCATTCCTCTCATATGTAGTAACAGTGCCCTTTTCCTGTCGTTGTCTTTGATATTCTTACCAACTGCGTAGAGCTCGAACGCTCTGTGCCACCTTCTCCATTTGGCTGAAAGTCCTGACGGGTCACCATAAACATCAAACCTAGGCAATGCACTGACATCTGATTCACTAGCTATACTTTACATCAACAAATTTCTCAAAAATAGCTTTTAACTTTATCCTCGTCGCCAATTGTAGTGTTCGTGTACAATCTATCACCATTTAAGGTAGTTCCAATGAATGACATACACCATTTAAGGTTAATATACTTTATTCTTACAGTTATGTACACTTCGACTGTCTAACTATAATTATCAAGATATATTCAACATTCTAGTATTAAAGAGGCTCATCAGTTAAGTACCACAAGGGCATGTCGCTACTTAAGCATACACTACAATAATTTTTATGAAAGTTTTTGTAAAGCTGTCTCCGATACCGTCAAAGTGTATACTGACTCAACAACGATAGTCTTGACCTAAGTAAACAAGTCACGCTAGATGGAATATTTACCTCGGGCAAGCGTCTCAAAACAAGAAAAGCACCTGGTTATGATGGTGTTACGAATGAGCACATACTCTTTGGAGGTCCTGTTCCGTTGGGATACCTAAGAGTAGTTTTACAAAATGATTAAAACTGGATATACGCCCGTAGTTTCAGAGTAGGAATCACTGTACCTATCCTCAAAGAATGGAAACCCAAGGAACTTGCCAAAAGTTACCGTCCTGTCACCTTGCTGTCTACAATGCTTAAACTATTTGAATCGGTTATTAAGCAAAGACTCGGGAAACGGCTTGACACAGACACACATGTGTTCCCCGACTTACAGCAAAATGGCTACCAACCGTTTCTTGGTTCTGTCAGCCTCTTTCAATATTCAAGAATCAATATGGCATAATCGCGAACTCGGAAATGACATATGTTGCTTTTATGGACGCTGCATCTGCCTTTGACACCGTATGGCACGATGGTCTGTTTTATAAATTACTGCAAAAATGCATAAATTGTAAAGTCCTTGTATGGCTAATTAACTGTTACAGGTCAATGAAGAGCAAAATCACCGTTAACGGCATCACTTCTGGTGAATTTGAAATCAAGCAAGGCATAAGGCAAGGAGGTGTTTTATCAAGCTGGTTTTACCTTCTCTATATTAACGATTTGCTTGGAAAATGAAGTCAATCTGGCCTAGGCACATGTATGATGTCTATTACGAGCGGCAATCAAACTTTAGCCAATGACGTCAGTCTTGCAGCGAACAACCGATGGAATCTTAGTCGTATGATTCAGATTGCTCTAGACTATGCCACCAAGTGGAGGTTTAGCTTTAATGAACAAAAATGCATATTCGTTAAATTTCATGATAAATCCCAAACAGCAGCGGTTAGCGCCGATTTAAATGTTTTCAATTTGAAAACGCAGATAGTGTCGAAACATGTCTGTATTCATCTAAGATCTGATCTAAAACATTCTGATGACGTTAAAGCTCGTTGCGATAAAGGTACATCGTTCTTCTCTTTGACTGAAGTTGATAGCACTCGACAAAAGGCCAATCCATCTGTTATCGCACATCTAGTTGGGTAGGTAGCATTGCCGTCAATCTTATATGGGTGTGAACTGTGGTTGTCACTCAGTAGGGAAGACATGTACACTCTTGAAACTACACAGAAGTTATTTGCTAAAGTAATTCAGCGTCTTCCTGGTAGAACAAGAACTGATATGGCGTTACTGATGCTAATTTGGTTACCAATTTCTGCTTTAATTGATCTACGGAAACTTTCTTTCCTTCAAACACTTTGTACTATGCCTGCAAGACTCCTCTGTAGACAGATATTTAGCTATAGATTGAGTTTATATCTGATAAGGAATCAAACGGGACAAGGGGGTTTCATTCCTGATATTTTCAAAATTCTTCGGAAATACGGACTGCTCAAGTATATGCAAATATACATTGAAACATCTGTGTTTCCAACTAAATTTAGATGGAAAACGATAGTCAGTAATGCTGTACGAACCTTTCATGAAACAGTTATGCACGAACATATGCAGCAGGACGCAGAATTTTCGCGGTTCCTGAACTTCGAGAATAGATCTAGATTGTTTGACTTATGGCAGTGTGAGTTGCCTCGTGTTGATTTAGACTGTACACCATAGCACAATTACGTACTTACATATAGTATCAGCGGAAAATATGCATTATGTGTGGTGAGGAACTGAGTGATCTCAATAAACGCCTAATTATGTCTCCCCCCCATATTTATATGGGGGAGACATATTGTTTTCGTGAGAGTTGTCTGTCTGTCTGTCTGTCTGTCTGTCCGTCTGTCCGTCACACTTTTTGTCCGGACGATAACTTCAATATGCCTGATGCCAGTTGATTGAAACTTCATAAATGGAAAGAGCATAATGAGAGGAAGTGTCATGCACAAGGTCTATAACTCTGGCTTCACTAATATTGGAGTTATTGCCCTTTGTAAAAAAAAATCACACTTTTTTGTCCGGACGATAACTCCTATATGGCTCATGCCATTGGATTGAAACTTCATATATGGAAATATCATGACGAGAGGAAGTGTCATGCACAAGGTCCATAACTCTGGCTTCACTAATATTGGAGTTATTGCCCTTTGTAAAAAATATCATAATTTTTTGTCCGGACAATAACTTCAATATGCCTGATGCCAGTTGATTGAAACTTCATATATGGAAAGAGCATAATGAGAGGAAGTGTCATGCAGAAGGTACATAACTCTGGCTTCACTAATATAGGAGTTATTGCCCTTTGTAAAATAATTCACACTTTTTTGTCCGGACGATAACTTCTATATGGCTCATGCCATTGGATTGAAACTTCATATATGGAAAGATCATAACGAGAGGAAGTGTCATGCACAAGGTCCATAACTCTGGCTTCACTAATATTGGAGTTATTGCCCTTTGTAAAAAAAATCACAATTTTTTGTCCGGATGATTACTCCTATGTGACACATGCCATTGGAGTGAAACTTCATACATGGAACGATCATGATAAGAGAAAGTGTCATGCATAAGATCCTTAACTCTGGCTTCACTAATATTGGAGTTATTGCCCTTTGTAAAAAAATCATAATTTTTTGTCAGGACAATAACTTCAATATGCCTGATGCCAGTTGATTGAAACTTCATATATGGAAAGAGCATAATGAGAGGAAGTGTTATGCACAAGGTACATAACTCTGGCTTCACTAATATAGGAGTTATTGCCCTTTGTAAAAAAAATTTCACACTTTTTTGTCCGGACGATAACTTCTATATGGCTCATGCCATTGGATTGAAACTTCATATATGGAAAGATCATAACGAGAGGAAGTGTCATGCACAAGGTCCATAACTCTGGCTTCACTAATATTGGAGTTATTGCCCTTTGTAAAAAAATCACATTTTTTTGTCCGGATGATTACTCCTATGTGACACATGCCATTGGAGTGAAACTTAATACATGGAACGATCATGATAAGAGAAAGTGTCATGCATAAGATCCTTAACTCGAGCTTCAATAAATTTAGAGTTATTGCCCCTTGTACATTTGTTTAATTCTTTCTTGTCCGGATGATAACTCCTACATGGCTCTTGCCATCGTATTGAAACTTCATACATGGAGAGAACATGATGAGAGAAAGTGTCATGAACAAGGGCCATAATTCTGGCTTCAATACTTTTGGAGTTATTGCCCTTTGTTACATTTTTTGGCCGATCAATAACTCCTGTTCGACTGATGCTATTGGAATGACATTTTATTTTTGGAAAGAGCATGATGAAAGTAAGTGTCATGCACAAGGGCAATAAATCTGGTATCAGTATTTTTGGAGTTATTAGCTGTTATCATTTTCTTCTTGAAAAATGTAGTGTGGAAAACGCATAATGAGGGGAAGTATCATTCATCAAGACCATAACATTTTTAGTGATTTCCCTTTACATATTGGTTTTATTAGAGGGGAGACATCCGTTTTTGTGACAAAAACCTCTAGTTTTATCTTGCCCTCACTTCAGAGACCAGAGGCAGTCCTTTTTTGCACAAAGTGAGCCAGATTTTCCTCTTCTCACAGAAGAAGAGACATATGTGACATTATTAGGTTCCATAGTCTATCTTACTCATGAATTTGTAGAATCGGGCTTATTTCCATTGTTCGCTGGCCACAATTGCAACTTTGTAGCATCAATAATGTCAAAATACAGGGGCCTGGTTCACTAATCCTGGCGAGAATTAGACCATCAAGACCATCATTTGCGAGGGCTACTCCTGCATATTTAAAACACATGTGTATGTGCGACCTCTTGTGGCCGGTTCGTTAGTATGCGAAATGAGTCCTCGCTAGAGCAGTTTGTGGAACAGGTTATAGATTTCAACAGTCGGGTTGCATAACTTGTTTTTACTCAGCACAGTTCAAACACTAGGTAAATGACAACAGTTAGTATCAGTATATTTATATTGTAACAGTCAATTTCACTAATCCGCTCTCATAATCTTGTATTTCATTTCGACAAGGTTACAAACAGGACAATCAGAGTGTATGAGATTCGTATTGATTGTATGAGATTGTAATGCTGGTAACTATGGTTCGAAAGTGCATGCGAAATTCGTATGTAATTGCAAGCTTTTGTAAATAACATTTGTTTTTGCAAAAGCTATTATGCAAAATGTGCTTACAGAATCATCGACCTAGGGACGGAAGGTCTTATATGCGGATACTTCGTATTTGCGGGTGCGATATTTCGCCCCTGGCTTGATTATTCGGACGAATCACATATTGCGAAACGGTGTACAAACCCAAAAGTTATTTTCTAAATCATTATGAATAATCTGAAAATGGGTGATCCTTCGAAAGCAAAAGTAGAAATGCAAAAAGAGAAAATTGCAGACTCGGTTTTATTGATTCTGTTCATGAGTAGTAATTAAAAGTGCAACACTACTTACGCCCCCTAGCACCGGCATAAGCAGTATTCAATTTTCAAAACTAATAACATCAAAACTTATGATCCCGAAGGACCAGAAATATAACAATGAAGTATTATTGTATATAAACTTAACGGAACTTCTAACGCTACCTTTAGTCTTTATTTATTATTTTAAAAACCAATGTAACAATTTACTTGAAAGTTCATACAAATAATAAATATCATATTAGACACATTCTGTATAATTTTTATTGCAAGCGATCTATTTGTTATTAATTTACACTCGCTAAAAGATAATAACTCCCAAAATCGAAAGTTGCAATATTTGCCGTTTACGCAATGTGTAATGGGACGGAATTCACGTATAAAAACCATTGCTTTTGGGTCTTGCGTGTGGTCGAATTTCATTTTTTCTCAAACTTGAACGTTTCATTCTACATTGACTGAATACCTGGTAAGGTGATACTATTGTACATTGTTCGAAATTGATGTTGCTGGGAAGACAATTACCTTTGATTAGAGCGCCTGGTAATTCTGTTTTTAAGGGCACCGTTACACTGTCCAAAATTTAAACCATTCTGCACATGGCACTTGTGTAACCCGCTACCCCTAATTACAACACATGTGATTATGATTCAATTTAATTTCCACTTCATACATGTTGAAATTTGAGTTAGGAAAATGCCTAGAATATTTATACAGCAAAGGGCTCAAATTGTTAGTATGATAGAAGGTTTTGCTACTAATGGACAAGTCAAGTTTTCTTATTGTTTTATTTCATTACCTTAAGAATATAATAATAATAATTATTATTATTATTAATAATAATAATAATTATCATTATTATTATTATTATTATTAGAATTATTAGAATAATAAAAATAATAATATCCTTATTTAAAACGCAACTGTCCAATTTCAATGTGTACACAAAGACTCCTCCAATTACTGTTTGCCTCCAATCGCACTGTGTTTTCCAAGCTATGCCTTACCAGGTGCTTGCGATGAAACACATCCCTGAAATCTTGTCCGAATGTTTTGATAAAGGCCATTTAGTCACAAAACTCGCCAGAGGTTCTTTCAATGCTGTATGGAATGATTACGTCCTCGAAGTGACAGACAATAAGGCACTGAAATCTTCTGGTGGTATTATAGGCACCACACACAATGACAATGCATTGGCCTGTTGGTTCCTGTCCCGACCAGTAACTACGAAATATGCATTGACATATAACCCCAGCAAAGATTGTTGCCAAAAGCACCTATTCAAACATTACAGTGACAAACAGTTTTACACACAGTCGTACAATAAGGGTGTCCAAAAATGGTGGATTTGCTCGATGAAAAATCATAGATCCATTTTCTATCAACAACCCTCCTTCAAAACTTGTAAACTTTGCTACTGGTGTTGAGGCTTCTGCTGATGTAGAGCTCAGTCTGTTGAGTTGCCACCAGAAATGAAAGCAGATGTTCTTTCAACATACACCGGAGCAGTGTCATATGTCTCTTGAACAAGTTTCGTCAGCCTGGGTCAGTCAACGATTGCCTAGACAGCATCGGGGTCGCGTAGACCAGCACATACGAAATAGGGCTCGAACCGAGGTCGAAACGGCAAGAGTCACTATCGGAACGCACGGTCGTGCTATAAATAACAAAACCACAATTCTGGTTACATGCAAACGGCATTCTCTGCAGACGCCCTTACTGTGCGACTCGTGATCACTGAACGCCACAGGCATAATCATTTACAACGTGCCAGTCTTGTTCGTTGAACAAGAGCGGGCTTGGCAACGGTTCTTTTTACCGATGAGTCACGCTTCAATTCTGGATGAAAAAGAAGACTGCGTCCGGGTAAATCGCAGAAGGAACGAGCGGTTTTGGGACAATTGTTTTATTTAGAAAGCTAGATTTGTTATTCTCGGCAATCTCAACGCCGCCAGATATCGCGATAAGATGCAGTTATTGCCGGACGGGGCACCATGCCACACCGCCCGCGTCACCTGGGCAACGCTACAGGCACACAGAATCCGCATGTTGTCATGGACTTCTTGTTCACCCGACCTCAACCCTATTGAGCACATTTGGGATGTTATTGGTCGGACCGTGAGGCAATTGTGGCCATACTAGATATATAACAAATGAGCGGGTGTTACTGTAACAAGAAATATTGTTTATTAACCATGAAATAATGTTCAGCTTTTATTAGAATTTGTGTTCCCGTGTTCTTGAAAATGAAAACAATAATAGAAGAGTCCCAAATACGTTATAATTTTGTAGCTTTCTTTGGTTTGTGCTTTGTGATATTGTTGCTGTTGTTTGAAGGAATTCAAGTCTGTGATTTTTTTTTAAAAAATATGAATTTACTATTGTTAAACACTGTAGAGATTGAATAACAGATTTAGGCCATGAGCCAGAGGCCCAAAATTTGGCCATCGGTACCATCTTTGGGGAATAATGCTATCAATGCTTTTTGATAAGATTTAAGTACCTAGATTCAGAAAATATGTGATAGCAGTAAATCGGTGGTAGCTTTTTGTATTTTTTTCACCAATTTTAACCCTATGGTAAAAATCGTGTTTTCTGAATCTAGTATTAAAGAAAAGACATCATTAAATTTCAAACTGATGTTTCTCTCTTGTTACATCCTGTATCTACTTGAAAATTGAAAGGCTTGTAGCTGTAGTTACACACATTTCATTTATGTTGTTATTTTTTCACAAAAAGTGGTTCATATAATATAAATTCTTGCTCATACGTACATGGAATTATGTTTACATTCATATGTATTTTGCAGAAGTAAAAATTCTCCGGAGTTTTGCATACCTTCATCATTTTTATAACTAGGCTCATAAAACTTCATATGTATATTCACAGTAATGAGGGCAATGAATTGACTTCAGACTATAACCCTTACATCTAGCATCTCTTAATACAAATTGTCAGAGTTATGTCCCTTTTAAAACTTTAATACACTCGAATTATGCCCAAACTGAAATATCTTAAGAGTTAGCCCCATGAACGTTCACCAGCATTTCACTATTATTATATCAACGACCAAATTAACGATGAGAACCATTTGAGCCAGAACCAATTCATTGTTTAAGCCAGATTATGTCCCTTTATGAAACTTGTATGTAACAGATAAACTATAAATATCCAATCAACCACTTCAGAGCTAGCTTATTCATGAAATACTTATATATTTATTATTCATCATAAGCATTACAACTTGAACTATAGGAAATGGATACTATCCCCTCCTTCCTTATGATGATATTGTCTCTAATCAAGTATAACTTTTAGTGAGAAAGAAACCCAAAGTCGCGTAGGTTTGCTTACTACACAATTCCCAATCTTCACATCAAGTTGTTCATCTGTGAAAGTGGTATGCATATATATGCTTTATAGTGAAGAAATTTGCCAAGACCTGTAACTCTGAATAATATGGTCAGAACAAACATTTCCTTCTTAACGGCCATTTGCACATAAAGGTTGCCAATTTGTTAAAGTGTGAAGCAAAAACCCTATAGGTGTATGAGGAGTTGGAAACATTACGCGACATATATAGGAGCTTAAAATGGTGATTACCATATCAAGCATGCTTATACAGACATTCTGTTTTCCCTTCAAGGTAATTTGAAGTAAAACTTATTTTGTCTGACCATCCGTTAGTTTGGTCCATTGGTACATGTTAAGGACAGCATTTCAGTTAGCTCAGTCGGTACAGCGAACTTTCGGACAGAACGTTGTGAGTTTGATCGCTGGTCGGGTCATACCAAATACTTTAAAAATGGTACTAAGGTGGACTAGCTGGCCCGATCAGGTAAATGTTACTGGGTATGGGTTGCAGTTTTCAATTCTATACAATATGTACATGTTAAAGAATCAATGAAATCAGAGTTGCTGTATCCAATTCAGTCTCTAATGCATATATTAGCACATGATGGCAAAGGTCAAGGACTTAACAATCTTTTATAGGGTACTGGTGATAAATTTGGACAGCAACTACAGAGTAGTGAAAATATATTGAAACATTGAGATATCAGCAAGTGATGCAGAGTTTAGTCATGTGTGTTCTAGTTAAAGAAGCTTCAGAATGATGCATTGCATAAGATGTGATATTTAGTATGGATTTTTCAAAAGCAACAAGCAATGACAAAACATGAGAGGGAACCTCCAAAACAAAGTTTAGCAATCTTGGGTTGGGGCTTGCAATTCATGAGAGCAACATGTCTCATGTTGGTGAGGGAGAATTTCATTCCCTATTCTCGACTATTGAGAGAAACATGTTTTCATGTTAAAGTGGGACCCTGATCCCAAGTCTCTGGTTGTGAGTGGTCTTTCCGACCAACTTTGGATTTTCACTTCGGAAGGCTGTATCGTTTTAAGATATTGCCATTAGTTTGCACTGAACTCCTATGGTCACTGTAGGGTATTCAGTCACTTCGGCTACTGTATTCACCAGATTCCGTAATTATATTTTCTCTGTTTTGTTTATATAATGGCTCGAGTGGTATTTGGGTTGGTTCATTTTGCCACCCATTGCCATAGACGGAATCATGTGGTTCCCTCCGGCTAGTGATTTCATTTATATTGTATATCTATTGTATATCTTTTATTGTCCGGATAGATAATCATGCGGTTCGTTCCAGTGATTTCATACATGTGAAGCGCTTTTGAACGCACATACTCTGTGTGAAAAGAGCGCTATGTAAATGTGGTATAATAATACTAATAATGATAATAACAATCTGTTATCCACTTGAAACATAATGGCTAAAGGAATTCATGATATGCTAGACATAAGCAACAATAACACATTAGTAAGTTTTGCAGAAGTAATTGACTGGTGTAAACAATGTCCAAGTACATGTTATCGTGCTGCAATAGTAGATATGATAGAGTTTGCTCAAACAGAAATTAATTATCAATGTGGTATAAAATATTTGGCCGTGGTAGAATATACATTATCTTTGAAGCATAAAGGGAAAAATCAATCAAAACCTGTGGTGATGACATTTAAGTAGAGAGTCATCAGATGCTAAGCATAACAATTAAACAGATTAGGAAGCATTTGGGGAAATTTGTAAATAGAGTCAACCATTGCATTGACAACAGAAAGATACAGCAAACACTTTTTAATGACAGTAAGAATTAAAATATTGATTTGAAACCTATGAAATGTGTTGTCCATGTTTGCGAATTTCGATTTCGAAGGTAACGTACATTACAAACGGCAAATTTTGCGACTTTTGATTTTGGGAGTTATTTTCTTTTAGCGAGTGTAATTTTATAACAAATAAATCGTTTGCAATAAAATTTATACAAAATGTGTCTAATATAATATTGATTATTTGTATGAACTTTCAAGTAAATTGTTACATTGGTTTTTAAAATAATAAATAAAGACTAAAGGTAGCGTTAGAAGTTCCGTTAAGTGTATATGAAATCATTATGAAGTAGAATCTGTATCATGTACCTTTCTTCATGTACTTATGACCATTGTGATATCAAGCACACGCTGCCATGCGCTCTATTACATATACGTACATATATGTACCACTCACACTTGAGTTAATATGGTCGTATAAGACTGGTGCTCAGCATATTCTTCATTTTCATCTTACATGTTTCTATCTGTGTACATGTACAACTTTCATGTATTTTTGTATTCAATCCTTGTATGAAAGGGAAATAAAGAGTATATATACTGCCTGGCTAGAGCTACTTTCGTAAGCTACTGACATTTCTGTATTTTGAATTGGATCCAACATCGATTCGCTCTCGGGCCCTGATGATCTCGTCTGTGTTAGAGATATATTTGAAATGTAATTATAAACGTATGTCTAGATCTTTTAACGGACTATTATCTTCAGATGACGAATTTGATCGGATAGGTTTATGTCTCTTTATTATTCGTGTCTTCATTTGCTGTCTACCACTGTTTAATCCACAAGATACCTCATCATTAGGCTGACTATCTTCATCATAACTATTATCTTCATCACTAGAAGTTTCTTTTGGAGTAAATATGTATCTACAAGCTCTGATTGGAGACTGACCGACTATTTTATTGTCTGGCAAAGGCCAGTCGGCGATATTTGTTTTTCTAACATGATCTACATTGCATTTGATTACCCTGTTATCAATGGAAAAGTAGTAAAGTCAAGCAGGCAAAGCCACATACAAGACGCAACCACCACCAAAACACCGATAGACAGCATGACACACATACACACACACACACACACAACCGCACACCCAAACGCACACTCACACACGAGATGAACACAGAAAACACCAAAAGACACACAAGAACCAGAGACAAACGTTCCACACATGAACAAAATTACAAGCACAAAGACGCAAGGCAAACAAAAGGAAGGGTGACAAAGAGAGTACCGCCTTGGCACGGTCAGTATCAAAAACACCACTGGGGGTTCAAACCGGTTTACGGACGTCCTAACCTCACACTTCTCTCAAAGTTACCCTAGCTTTACAAATAGTGTAAATAAAGGTATCCCCGCTGGACTTACCCACAACATAGACGACGGTGAACACAGGACAACATGTAAAACATAGCATAATAACTGACAATCCGTCAAATATGTACTCAATGACTTTGCTGAAGTCAGAGCACCTGCAGGTAAGCCGTTAAGGGCACGACAGGGAAAAAGTAATACATGATTCTGGTAAGCTCATCCTGTATCCAAGTTTAAGAGTATACCATCATAGAGTACTACCCTCGGCCTGTCATCGCGCAAGCAAAGAGGGAAGCGTAACTACCGACTGTAAAAGGGTCGATAACCAAACATGCAGTGTGTTGCAATATAATAGGATCATAACCTTTCTTTTTAAATGTTTTAATGCGTTTAATAAACAAATCATGAAAATGGATATGACCCCGAATTTTCCTAAGTTTGTAGATAACATCTCCACCCATAAAAGTCTGGTTGAGAAATGCCTTGTTGCAGTAACGTCCGTAGATTGCAATTATATTTACTAATGAGTGGTAAATTTCGATAATAAAATTTAGAAAAAGTTTTCCGAAGTTTGTGATATCTGTAACCTTGCTTAAGAAGTTTATCAGTTATAACTAAATTACGTCTGTTAAAATCTTCAAGCAAAGAACAGGCTCAAGTTGGTTTTTTATTAACAACGACCGGTCACTCAATTTTTCCATTATTCTCCAGAATGGCACCCATTTCGGTTGTAATTTACTCTTTCTGTTAAAGTTTTTGTAGTAATAGTATCATTCACTTCGAACTGTACCTCTTGCCTAGTATTATTGATTAGCTGATTTCGCTTTTTTTGAGCGGCGTTTAGATTTTGATACACGTTACGGTTAATTTCATTGTCTAAACAGTAAATGTCTGTGGAGTTGGTCCCCATAATAAGGAAGCTTAGTGCCAAGTATATTATCAATAGGCAGTATAACATCACGGCCAAAAACCATGATAAACGAACTGTGCTTCGCACTTTCAGTAATATTAAATCTAAGCCCTGCAACCGCCTGGTTTAAAACCAAGTCCCAATCTGTGACACTGTCCTGTATTAGCTTAATCAGAATTGAATTGAGCTATCTCAGCGTAGTTTTGAATGAATTTTCTATAATATCCCGACATTCCAAGAAATGACCTAACCTCTTTTACATTTTTCGGAATTTGGAAGTACAAAAATGAGTCATGCAGGAAACACCACATACAGAACAAACAGTCGCCCGAACAGCAACACAAGTAAACAGCAATTGTAAATAACTATAAAAACATCAAGAGACGCACAAAGACAAAACAAACACACAATAGGGGGAAGATGGAAGTACCGCCTTGGAACGGTCAGTGACAAAAGTCACTGGGGGGTTAAACCGGTTTATGGGCGCCCAACCTCACACTTATTCCATCCCCACCCTAAAAGACAAACAGTGTAAATATTCGTATCCCCTCTCCGACTAATCTACAACAACCGCGATGGCAAATACAGTGGTAAAGTGCATGTATAACGAAAACATTTAAGTGAACAAACTGTATCCACCTATCGCTAGTGTACTCAATGATTGAGCTGCAAACAGAGTAACTGTAGAAAAGTAATAAAGGGTACGACAAAAACGAAATAGTACAGACATCCGACGTTCTCCTTCCGTTTCTGGATTTAAGAGGTCGCCTTCATAGAGTACTAAACCTTTCTTGTCGACGTACATGCAAAGAGGCCAGCGTGATTGCCAACTGTAAAAGGGTTGACAACCAAACATGCAGTATGTTGTAGTACTACAGGATCATATCCCTTTTTAATGAATTTTTTAACATATTTGATGAACAAAGTGAGAAAATGTCCAATAATTTTACGAAGTTTGTAAATCACATTACCATAAAATTCAGGATGTGAAACACCGTGTCGCAGAAGCGCCTTGAGATTGCATTGGTACTTGCCAATAAGCGGGAGATTTCGATAGTAAAATTTAGAAAAAGTTTTTTTTCGTTTATGGTATCTATATCCTTGCTTAAGCAGTTTTTCAGTTAAAATGAGATTTCGACTGTTAAAATTGTCAATAGATGAACAAGCTCTAGTAAAACGAATAAGTTGAGATATATAAACCCCGTAAGATGGAGCGCAGGGAACATCCCCGTCAAGATGAGCAAAATTTACAATATTAAAATAAAAATCATCTCTTTTGTCATATATTTTAGAAGAAATCATTACATTATCAATTTTAAGGTCTAGATCAAGAAACGCTGCATAGTTGTCGGACAGGTTAGCTTTATTCAATTTGAGTTCTTTAGGATAAATTGTAGGAATCAGAGCATCAAAGAAAGGGTTATCTAAGTTAAAAATATCATCCCAATATCGACAAGTTTCATTGAAGGCTTTTATAACATCTTCTTGTGATTGAGGATTCAAACGCAACATGAAATCTCTCTCATAGCAGTACAAAAACAATTCTGCGACAAGTGGTGCACAATTCGTACCCATAGGAATACCAATTACCAGACGGTATATAGCATTCCCATAACGTACAAATATGTTATCCAAAAGAAAGGTTAGTGATTCGCAAACTTCTGAGCACGTCCAATTAGTGTAATATTTCATTTGCTCGTCAGTAAAGAAAGCTCTTTCAGCATTACATGCCAGGAATGATGTTTTTTCCCGGGCAAATACTTTCTGGATTAAGTTATTAACCCTTCGCTTGCTATTCACGTCAATATACCTACCTGTAAATAGTGAAGACCCAGATTAGACAGCTCCTGCAGGAGCTGTCTCATCAGGGTCTGCACTATTTACAAGTTGATTGTGCAACTAGTGCTCTCCACAGCAGTGATTGCACAGCGAAATACTTGTACACAGTGAAGATATTCTCAGTGTTGTTATACCTTCTGATCCTTCGAGGTCATGAATTTCAGTACTTCTTGTTGGGGCGTGAGCAGTGTTGCACTTTCAATTACTGTTCATGAACAGACTCAATAAAACCGAGTCGGCAATTTTCTCTTTTTGTGTTGTAATTTTTGCTCTCGGGGATCACCCCCTTTCAGAATTTATATATGTAATTATGCAACAGGGCATGGGTAAGGAAGGAGAAATGTATTTTAAAAGTCAGCAAGAGAAGGGTTAACATATGAGGAAGAGTTGTGTGCAGAGTAGAAAAATCGTACGTGCTTACAGTGGATGCAAGACACCTTTTGTTCTTAAGTTTGTTTAAGACTTCTGAAGAGTTCTTAATAGACCAGAAGAGATTTATTCCAGAATAACCCTTTTTAAGATGTCTAAAAGAAATTCTAGGTTTAGGTGGAAGAAGGTGTTTATTAGATCTATAAAAGGAAATGCGTTTGTCAACTATATCAAAAATTAGTTTTTTCCAACTAGAAAGAGCATTAGACTCAACATGTTCTCTTCGACACCACTTAATACTAAAATTTTATAAATTCTGAAGGATGGTGATCCCCCGAAAGCAAAAATTGCAACACAAAAAGAGAAAATTGCAGACTCGGTTTTATTGAGTCTGTTCATGAGCAGTAATTGAAAGTGCAACACTGCTCACGCCCCCTAGCACCGGCTTAAGCGGTATTCAATTTTCAGAACAAAAAGTACTGAAATTCATGATCTCGAAGGATCAGAAGGTATAACAACACTGAGAATGAAGTACGTGACGACGTTTTACGGCCGCCACACAAGCACTTAACACCTGCTGTTGTGAAGATTATAAATTCTGAAGGATGGTGATCCCCCGAAAGCAAAAATTGCAACACAAATAGAGAAAATTGCAGACTCGGTTTTATTGAGTCTGTTCATGAGCAGTAATTGAAAGTGCAACACTGCTCACGCCCCCTAGCACCGGCTTAAGCGGTATTCAATTTTCAGAACAAGAAGTACTGAAATTCATGATCTCGAAGCATCAGAAGGTATAACAACACTGAGAGCCTCCGCAATCTGAACTCGACAAGAGTTAAAATCTATCAAGGATGGTATTCTATATTTGGGACCTTTATTCAAAAGAGATCGTAGACGTTTATCTTTAATTATCTCAAAATTACCTGTAATCACATGACCAGCCGGAGAATAGCAAAATTTTGAGGTGGCGGAATCTCAATTATCAGGAATATTATCATTAATACTAAGGTCGGCCACAATTTTATTATAGTTGAAAATTGTATTTCTGAGGGTTTGTTATATTTGTAGCAGATGATAGGTGGTTCTGTATTTTTAAAGTATTTAGGAATAGTGTCAATTACATTTTTGTCTCTAAAAATACTTTGGAGGTCAATAAAATCAATACCTTTGTTAATAAAAGGAATTTTCAAGAAGAATCTTTGGTGTTCAGATAATTTGTCAATGTGCGGTCTGAGAACATGTAGAGTAAAGCTTTGTATCAAACTAGCCGTTCCTATGTGAGGATCTGATCTAAAAATAATTTTATCGGCTTGCTCGTCAATTTCTTTTAATGAAGATATAGATAAGGAGGAAAGTCTAGAAAGCATGGCATGTTTACCAGAAGTTTTAAAGTCTTTTAAAGCTTCCACCTTTTTCGGGTCTGGTCTAATTCCTTCCTCTGAGATTATGTGTCCAAGGTATGTAGTGCTTTTTTTTTTACAAAGTGGCACTTCTTAAATTTTAATTTGAGGTTATTTTGTTTAGGTCTGTCAAAAACTAGTATGTGCTTTAGATGATCTTCTAACGTGGAACTGAATATTAGAATATCATCGAGATAAGCTACCCTACAGGCTTCTAAGCCTTCTAAAGTCTGCAAAATTATTTGTGCAAATGTCTCTGCGGCTAGGTTTATCCCGATAGCTAATCTAATTCAAAAAGCCCCAGATTACTAGTAAAAGCACACTTTGATTTACTGTTTTCATCCAATTCTATTTGGTGATATCCCTGATTTAAATCTAGTGTCGTAAAATATTTAGCCCCATTTAGTAAGCTTAAAATATCATCAATCTGTGGTAAAGGAAAACTAGTGGGTTGGATTATCCTGTTTATTGCTCTGAAATCAATGCATAACCTTTTTTAACCATCTGGTTTGGAAACTAGTAAGCAGGGGGAGCTCCAAGGGCTACATTTACTACTCTTTCTAATAATATCAGCCTCCAACATCTTATCAAGCTTTTCTTTCAGTACTTGTCTTTGCACAAACTGCATTCTATAAGGTCTCTGCTTAATCGATGGATGATCGCCGGTAGGAATTTTAACTTTAACATTCGGAATTTTACCTATATCATATTCAGACTTCGAGAATATCTCCTCGTTTTTCTGTATGAGCTGTTGTACCTTTTCATAATGTTGCGGTGGTGTATTTATATCAGACTGACTATTTAAAATCGGCTTGTGAATAGTTAAACACTCTTCATTTTCCTGATTGAAAACCGACTCTATCATATTCTCCTGATTACTTTTAACCTTAGCGATTATACAGCATCTTCTTACTTTAATTGTTTTGCCTGATTCATTTGCGATAATTATCGGTACAATTCGATTTTTTCTTAAATGCACCAATGCGGGAGCTATTTCTAAGTTAGGTTCTTTTGAAATATACCCTGTTTCCACTGCACAAACTTCATGGTCACAATTATTTTCTATACTAGGATTAGCTAAGTTTTCCTTGAACTGTTTGTGGTTTGAGAATTGTAGTTTTATTATGGCTTTCGGAGCCATATAGCAGTCGGTCTCTTTACGGCAACGAGTTCACTTGTCTAGTGAACATGCGCAAGACAAAATAGTTTTCTTCAAGTCTGCACTAGTTTGGTTGTAAAATGTTCATGCATTTGTTTACTCTTCACGTATTTAATAATACTTCGCTGTGTAAGATAATTACTACTAATCTACACAAAGATAAACTTTTTAAAAGTCTTGAAAAAGCCTATATAGCATTCTACGACGTATAGATACAGATACAGATACAGAAGTTTAATAAACTCCAAAGAAAACTCCAAAGAAGACGCGAACGAATATTTTACCGTAGTTTTCGCAACACCTTGGCGTTCTAAAGCAGAAGGAATATAGCCGAGGTTTCCGATTGCATTTTTATACACATTCGTAACTGATTAGCATATAGACCTACATCTTCAGCCAATCAAATTGCCTTTTGCGTCGCATTCGGTCATTTCCGTTTGACCCGTACTCAAATTAGAAATAGGAAGTTTCATGAAGGACAAGGTCAAAGAAATCTAATATAATCAACCAATGAAATTCGGAATTCCCATATACACATGTATCACGCATCGAACAGCGTGTTTTGACTATGGCACCCAACCTCAACACAAGTCTAAGTCTTACAAGCAGTAAAACCGTAAAAACACGGGGTTCTATTGGCTTATCAAAGTAAGTATTAACCATAGAATGTTTTCAACACATATTCAATCAAATTATATTCCAGCGTCAATAACAACTGTGAAAATAGAGCCTCTTCTATGTATCGTGTAACCGCCGAGTCGCCGACACTGTCGTTTGCTCAAGACGTTTGTGTCGAGTAAAAGCGAAAGTAGGTAGCAATTTGTTGAAATGTCTTTCCCAAATTACAACTCTACTTCAGACTGTAGTTCTGAGTTTCACCAGGTTCCAAACAACTTCCGTAACTGTATGTACATGTATGGATCTACTTAGTAATTAAAAATAAAAACAGTCTACCTTCAATTTGTAAGCAGACTACATTTATTCAAAATAAGTGCTGACCATGGAAAAATAAATGTTATGTGTAAGAATTAGTTGAACAAATATAACTTTGATGTTGTGCTTCAGTTTTTGCATCAGCTTTAGACATGACATCATATTAATTGACCCTTTACTTCATGAATATTCATGTAAGAAATAATGACATCATGAATATAATTAAGATATTCTTTTGGCCATAGTAGAAACTAGAAGCATGTCTATATATAAACAGCAGATCATGAGATGGCTCCTTTTGTTTCAGTCGTGTCATATTTTTATGCCCCCAATCAATTTATTTATTTATTTATTTATTTTTTTTTTTTTTTTTGGGGGGGGGGGGGGGGCTGATTTTGCGCTGTTTATTGGCTTGGCTCAAACTTTAATGTTGGCAATAACTTTGTAGCCATTGCACATACATACTTCAAACCTGTCATGTCTGTGCAACTTACAGAGGCGAACATTTTTATTTATTTTTGGGGGTGGGGTTGGGGCTTATTAAAATCAAGGTCATATAACAGTTAAATGTCACATTACGGGTCAAATTTATATTATATTGGTCAGAATCAGGGGCATAGTGTTTCACAAAAATGTGTTGTTATAAATACTTTTATCAAATCCAAGACGTTATTGTTATTAACGCCCCCAAGTTCTCCCCTTATCAAACCCGAAAGCCATTATGGCCATTCAGGCCTTTGATTTAGTCTAATTATTGATGCTATACACATGTCATCTTCCAACGAAATATATTCATCTTTAATTCTAATACAGTTTAGATCAAAATAAATACTACAGCTATTTGCGGCTAAAAAATCCCTTCCTAGGCTACCATTTCTGTTTAGGTTATTGACAATTACAAGCATGTGGTCTAAAGATAGCTTGCTTACTTTAATTTTCAAATGTGCACACCCTACAACATGTAAATTATCACCGGAAGCCGACTCAAGTTTAATGTGTGTTTTAGAAAGTGGTATTTTAGGCATGATTGAATCAAAAAATATTTTATGTAATACACTCTCTGAGGCTCTGTATATATCAAACTTCTAACCTGCTTGTTTCCTATCTTGATTAAGCATGAATTTGGTATTTCCTTATTTGCAGTAACATTTTATGATCCCACATTATTTTGTTTCCGAGCACCGATCTCGTTATGACGGAAACGTCCGAGTTTTCCGAATGTCTACTGTTTGACTGATTATCAACTGTCTAAATTCTATGCTCTTAAATTTTATGTGACCGATCTTGCCACAAAGCTAGCATCGTGTTTTGCCCCTACGCGCATGCGTATACTCTTTGTTTACACGCAACGTTTCCGATTTGACATTGATTGATAATTGTCTTTTCTCACGTTTCCGTTTCCGCTTAGATCGTACGAAATCTCTTTTGTTAAATGTTTCCCTAGATCTTAATCTGATTTTTCCTCCGACATTCTATTCGCCTACAGCTAGTTCTATTGCATTTTGAAAAGATTTCGGATTCTTCTTGATCAAATATTCCCTAATATCCTTATCAATTAACCCCTCTGTGAAAAACCAAATTAATTGATGTTCAATTATTTCTGTAATTTGCTCAAAATTTTCATAAGCACTTTTTGCCTAAACTTGTATTCTCTCTGTAAAAATCTGTACATTTTCACCTCTTGGATGTTTAATGTTGTTTAGCATTGAAAAATTATGATATGCATCTGTTATTTCTCCAAAAAGATTTTCCAACTCATTTTTCAACTGTTGCCATAGTTGATTACTCTGTAAACGTTTTTGTATGAATTCTGACACAATCCCTGTACTTGATCTTAAAGCAATTAAGTTTTTCTTTGTTTCTGAAATATTATTATCTAACACAAATTTGTCTATATTTCTTATCCATGATTCGAATTCCTTCGTTTTTCCATCAAAAGTGAAGTTTACATTTTGTGCTGATACATTTTCTAATTGATTTGCTAAAGTTTCCAAAGTCTGAGTCAATCTAATTTCCGCCATTATTACAGATCAAAACAACACCACAAGCCACAAAGTGAATTGACTTACCCGTACTCCGACATTTTTCCGCGACTGATCCAGATCTTGGTCATTGGCACCATATACGCCTGTGTGGCGTAATTACAACTTGTAACCAAGTTTTCTTCATGTTTTATTCTTCTTATAGTTGCATCTTAATAACATACATAGTCTATATCTATCCAGCTAGCTCTCCTCTGTTTCACTCCCTCCCTCCAGTTATATACACACTGACCCTGAAAAACATACTCATTGCCGATACTTATTTGACAGCTGAACTCTTTAACTTGGCTTCTTGACATATTGATATATATACACTGCATGTACATGCTCCCAAAGTACATTGGGAGTACAACATACACATTAACCTTTCATCAGTAGTAACTTTTAACCAGTAACATAAATAAATTATGTTACACATAGCATCATGTTCAGCTCCTCTACAAAAGTTATATAAATTATGCCCCTGGGGTCAAAATTGCCCCCGCCCCAGGGGTGCCTTGTTTTCTATAGAAACATATAATAAAACTTTGAATATCTTCTTCTCTGAAACTGGAAGGGTTTTAGCTTTCATATTTTGCACATAGCATCATGTTCATGTCCTCTACGAATGTTATATAAATTATGCCCCTGGAGTCAAAATTGGTCCCACCGCAGGGGTGGACGGTTTTCAATAGAAACATATAGTGAACACTTTGAAAGTCTTCTCCTCTGAAACTGGAAGGGTTCTCAGCTTTCATATTTGGGGATCAAAATTGACCCTGCCCCAGGGCTGGCTAGTTTTCTATAGATACATATAGTGAAAACTTTGAAAATCGTCTTCTCTGATTGTTTGGTGAGCGATATCAGGGCCTTTCAGGCCCTCTTGTTAAATAACCAATTTAGATAAAGCTTTGAAACTTGAAACACTTGTTCACCATCACGTGCGTCATCTGTAGGTAAGAGTACAAAACTTACCTTTACTTACCTTTTTAATTTAGAATTTTTGTTAATCTTTTTGTTCAAGTCCAATTATTTACATAACCACTGGCACTCTTGTTGTACATGTTGAAATGTAGTGACTAAACTTTTTGGTCTGAGTGTATATTTGCACTAGAACGACACTTCCCCATTTCGGTGGAAATTCGCCATTTAAAACAATCTATTAAATAACCTTACCATAACAGGCATTATAATATCAATGGCGGAAACTGGAGGGGGGATATCATCCTATCCTGGTGCTTTTGAACTGTTTAATGACTTAATACGCATAGCAATTTCCTCATCTGTTATTTCTAAATTAAATATTGCATTTCTGATGTCATCCAAATCATCTTCATTCAAAACATTAGGGAAAGGATTTCTGAAGGGTTCCAAAATGCTATGGCACAAATGTTCTCCTTAACAAGCCAGTGTGCAGACAGCATGATTTAGGCACGTGTGTCAAAGGTCAAGGTCACAATTCAAGGTCATGGTCACATGTCGAGGTCAATTATTAGTCCCACACCGGTTACCGGTTGGGGAACTATAGGTTTGCTCGATTCCGTCTGTCCGTCTGTCCGTCCGTCTGTCACGCTTCGTGTCCGGGCCATATCTCCTACAAATTTATGCCAAATTCATTATAACTTCACACATTGACGAAGCATGATAAGGGCTAGTGTCATTGCACAAGGGTCATAACTCTAGCATCAATATTTTTGGAGTTATTCCATTTTTACATATTTTTTGTCCGGACAATAACTCTTTATCTACTGGTTGAAACTTCACATATGGAACAATCATGATGAGGGGTAGTGTCATGCACAAGGGCCATAACTCTAGCATCAATATTTTTTGAGTTCTCCCCCTTTTTCATATTTTCTTGTCAGTCCGTCTGTCACGCTTCGTGTTCGGGCCATATCTCCTACAAAGTTATGCCAAATTCATTATAACTTCACACATTGAAGAAGCATGATGAGGGCTAGTGTCATGCACAAGGGCCATAACTCTAGCATCAATATTTTTGGAGTTATTCCCCTTTTTCATATTTTTGTCCGGACAATAACTCTTTATCTACTGGTTCAATTGATTTGAAACTTCACATATGGAACAAGCAAGATGAGGGGTAGTATCATGCACAAGGCAAGGGCCGTGCGTCTAGCATCTATATTTTTGGAGTTATTCCCCTTTTCATATTTTCTTGTCCAGTTAATAACTCTTTATGTACTGGTTCAATTGATTTGAAACTTCTCATATAGAACAAGCATGATGAGGTGTAGTGTCATGCACAAGGGCAATAACTCTAGCATCAATATTTTGGAGTTACTCCCCTTTTTAGCTCACCAGAGCACAAAGTGCTCAGGGTGGGTTTTTGTGATCACCTGATGTCCGTCGGCATGCGTCGTGCGTCGTCAACAATATGAACCTTTAAAATTCTTCTCCTCTGAATCTACAGGGGTCTCAGCTGTCATCTTTGGCACATAGCATCATCTGTAGGTCTTCTACAAAAGTTATATAAATTATACCCCTGGGGTCAAAATTGGCCCTGCCCCATGGGTTTTCAGTTTTCAATAGAAACATATAGTGAAAACTTTGAACATCATCTCCTCTAAAACTAGAAGCTCCTCATCTTTCATATTTGGCACATAGCTTCAACTTCAGGACTTCTACAAAAGTTATATAAATCATGCCCCTAGGGTCAAAATTGGTCCCACCCCAGGGATTGCCAGTTTTTTGTAGCTGACTGCTTAAACAGCCCACGGGATCACTAGTTATGCATAGGAAAAACTTTAAAAATCTTCTTGTCAGAAACTACATGTCCCAGAGCTTAGATATTTGGTGTATAGATTTACTTAGCATAACTTTATGAGTTTTATATGTATCATAGTTCTGTGGTTAAAATTGGCACTGCCCTGTGTGTATAGACTTCTTCACATCAAAAACTACAGTCTAAAGGTTTCTCCTTAATATCAGCCTGAGACCTGAGCCAGTGTGAGTTGTGATGTAATCACCCTTAGCCTGATCAGTAGAGTAGAAATTGTGTTTAGACAAATAACACACTCGTTTTAGATTGAGAAAACTTCTCAAAATGCAGAAAACTCTTAAAGTTTTTTTTCATACCTATGCCCTGCATTAAGCTGCCAGCTATCAATATAGAGCGTATCTGCTGTGAATTTCAGATTAACTCTTTGCATGCTGGGTAATTTTGTCATCTGCTAAATTGTTGTCTGCAGCATATTCATAAGTTATCCTAACTACACACTTTCTTTCTAAGTTTTTCAGAAGTTCAGTCTCATTGACAAACAGTTTGGATATCAGATCAGGTCCCACATTATGTTGGGCCTGATCTGGATCCAAATTGTTTGCATAGGTCATTAGTGGTGGGAGAATCCCACTACACACTTTCTTTCTAAGTTTTTCAGAAGTTCAGTCTCATTTACAAACAATTTGGATATCAGATCAGGCCCCACATTATTGGAACCTGATCTGGATCCAAACTGTTTCCATAGGTCATTAGTTGTGGGAGAATCTGCCTCTAGCATCCAAAGAATTAATACAAGTTCCAGTGGTATATGCTCTATCCATTATTTCACTACATTCTTTCAGCATCATATTCAGGTCCTCTACAAAAGTTATTTAAATTGTGTCCCTGGGGTCAAATTGACCATTCATGTCTGGAAATGTTATGCATAAGTATCATAACGCTGGCTACAATAATAATGGGGTTATTGCCTCCGAGTTATGGGACTTTGAATTTTTTACACGGAAACTTGTCCGAAGGGTTATTCCAAAACATTTAATGGGATATTCATTAAATTTCATGGATAGATTAGCATCGTGCCTAGTTGTGCATATCTTATTCCTGTTCCGGTTTGACGATTTTCTGCAGAGTTATGGGACTTGGAAATTTTTACATGGAAAATTTTGTACGTGGGGTTTCCCAATTTTTTTTTATTCGATATTCATGAAACTTCATAGGATTAATCAGCACCATGCCTAGTTGTGCACAGTTTAGTCTTTTTCCGGTTTTATGATTTTCTGCAGAGTTATGGGACTTTGGAAATTTTGTCCAAGCTTTGGGGAGAAATCAGTGTTTGTATTAAAAACAATTCTAGTATTGTTATTGTCGTCAATGTCATCACCTTGAAATAATGTTTCAAAATGTTCTTTCCACTTATCTATATTAATATTGACCTGAACTGTATCAGCATGTGTAATACATTTGAGTACTTTCCAAAACGATCTAAGATTATTATATCCCCGCAAACTTGTTTTATACTCCCGCAAACTTGTTTGAGGGGGTATACTGGAATCACCCTGCCCGGCTGTCGGTCTGTCAGTCAGGCGGCTGGTCGGTTGGTCGGGCAATGGGTCCGTCCGTCTGCATTTGAACATGGATAGTTGGTGTCTTGAACTCCTCTTTCAGTTTAAAGTACATGAACTTATATTTATACCCCCACAACGAAATTTGGGGGCGTATACTGGAATCAGGTTGTCTGTCTGTCTGTCTGTCCATCTGTCCGTCCGTGGACACAATTTTGTCCGGCCTTCTGCTTCTACAGTTTTGCTTCAATTTTGTTGAAATTTCATGTATAGCTATATGACCATATAAACGTGTGCATATTCCCATTATGATCGGACCACTACTTCAGGAGTTATCTCCCCCTTTTAGTCCCCTACCAATGTTTTCCGGTTTTCTGGACTTTTTAGCTCACCAGAGCACAAAGTGCTCAGGGTGAGCTTTTGTAATCCGGCGTGCGTCCTCCCGTGTCAACAATTTGGACCTTAAAAATATTCTCCTGAGAACCTGGAAGGTTCTCAGCATTCATATATTGCACATCGCATCATGTGTAGGTCCTCTACAACAGTTATATAAATAATGCCCCTGGGGTCAAAATTGGCCCCATCCCAGGGGTACATTGTTTTCCATAGAAACAAATAATGAAAACTTTGAAAATCTTCTCCTCTGAAACTGGAAAGTTCTCAGCTTTCATATTTGGCACATAACATCATGTTCAGGCCCTCTACAAAAGTGATATAAATTACGCTCCTGGGGTCAAAATTGGCCCCACCCAGAGGTGGCCAGTTTCTTAGAGCAGGCTGCTGTTTCAGCCAATTAAACCTACCATTGTTTACTGGGAGACTACTCCAGATTTACACTCCAGAAAAATTGAGCTGCAATATTTTTCACTGTGCTCATTCAGCCTCACTGATGCCCAAGACCTCTTTGCTGTTTGATGTGTTGTTAACATTATGCAAGTCATTATGGAGGTCATTTACTCCCCAATACCCCTTTGCACTCTGAGCAATTAATATCTACAAATAATGTTGTCTGCTTATAACTTCTGAATTACTTAAGCTAGACCATTCATATTTGGTATGCAGATAGCTTGGGTGAAGGCCTTTCACTTGATACAAGGATACATGAAATCAGGTCAAGGTCAAGGTCACTACTCCCAAATGTTTGTCGTTTTTAACCAACTTTAACATTGCTATAACTTCTGAACTACAAATGCTAGGCTATTCATTTTTGGTATACAGATATCTTGGGCAAAGGCATTTCACTGGATACATGGAAATATGAAGTCAGGTCATAGTCAAAGTACTTAGAATATGAGGAAAATATGTTGTGAGGATAAAACCTCATGAAAGGGTCTTGTTTCTCTGAATTCTGAATTATTCTTCATTTTTAGCCGGATTTTTGAAAAAAATCTCGGCTTATAGTTTGGAGAAAACCAGGCGGGTGGGCGGGCGGTCAGGAGGGCGGGCGGGTGGGCGGGTGGGCGGGCGGTTGGCGTGCCGTCATTTAGAAAACGTTAACATTGCTTATAACTTCTGAATTACTTAACCTAGACCATTCATATTTAGTATGCAGATAGCTTGGGTGAAGGCCTTTCACTTGATACAAGGATACATGAAATCAGGTCAAAGTCAAGGTCACTACTCCCAAATGTTTGCCGTTTTTAACCAACGTTAACATTGCTATAACTTCTGAACTGCAATTCGCTAGCAATTCATTTTTGGTATACAGATAGCTTGGGCAAAGGCCTTTCACTGGATACAAGGAAATATGAATTCAGGTCAAGGTCACTATTTCCAAAACTTTGCTGTTGTTAAGAAAACGTTAACATTGCTTACAACTTCTGAATTACTTAAGCTAGACCATTCATATTTGGTATGCATATAGCTTGGGTAAAGGCTTTTCACTCGTTGCAAGGAAACATGAAATCAAGTCAAGGTCAAGGTCACTACTTCCAAAAGTTTGCCGTTTTTAACCAACTTTAACATTGCTATAACTTCTGAACTACAAATGCTAGGCAATTCATATTTGGTATACAGATAGCTTGGGCAAAAGCTTTTCTCTTGATACAAGGATATATGAAATCAGGTCAAGGTCAAGGTCACTATTTCCAAAACGTTTCTGTTGTTAACAAAACTTTAACATTGCTTTTAACTTCTGAATTACTTAAGCTAGACCATTCGTATTTGGTATGCTGATAGCTTAGGCGAAGGTCTTTCACTTGATATAAAGATACATGTAATCAGGTCAAGGTCACTAACAAAGTTTATTATTGCTATAACTACTGAACTACAAATGCTAAACCATTCATATTTTGTATACAGATAACTTGGGTGAAGGCATATCACTTGATACAAGGATACATGAAATCAGGTCAAGGTCACTACTTCCAAACGTTTGCCGTTTTTAACCAACTTTAACATTGCTATAACTTCTGAACTACAAATGCTAGGCAATTCATATTTGGTATATATATATAAATATGAATTGCCTAGCATTTGTAGTTCAGAAGTTATAGCAATGTTAAAGTTGCCAGGTGGGGGGGGGGGTATTCGTTAGCCTTTGGCTAACAGTTTAGTTGGTATAAATAATAACCAGGAATGGTAGATGTGCAAGACAAAAAATTTCACGTGATTCCTACTGGTCATTGCAGAATTATCCCCCTGAACTTTTGAGTTTTTTTGTCATTTTTGCATGAAACATGGGGAGTTGGTGTCGCGAACTCCTCCTTCAATATGAAAGTTATTCAATTTATATTTGGTATACAAAATAACCGTGAATGGTAAATGTGCAAGACGCAATTTACTTGCGTTTTGCACCAGGCATTGCAGCATTATCTCCCCCTGAACTTTGAGTATTTGTGTCATTTTGGCATGAAACATGGGGAGTTGGTGTCGCGAACTCTTTCAGTTTTGAAGTTATTGAATTTATATTCCGTATACATGAAAACCACTAATGGTAGATGTGCAATACGCAATTTGCATGTGTTTATGGCTGGCCATTGCATAATTATCTCCCCCTGAACTTTGAATATTTTTGGTATAAAACATGGGGAGTTGGTGCCGCGAACTCGTCCTTCAATTTGAAAGTTATTGAATTGATACTTGCCATTCATACTAAACATGAGTAGTACATGTGCGAGACACAATTTTCCTGCGTTTAGTGGCAGCCATTACAGAATTATCTCCTCTTGACCTTTGAGTATTTTTGTCATTTGATCTTGTTACATTAGTAGTTGGTGTCATGAACTTGGATTTCAATCAAGACTGTCGTGCGGGGGTATTCATCACATTTAGTGATAGTTCTAGTTTGAACAGTTACATAAGTCATCTAGCTGTTTTGCATACATACTGGTCTTTTTTGAAATGACAAAGTGCCTTAAAACTATGTACATGTATACAAATTATGTAAAACTCTAAGTTTGTTGAGGGCCGATTTTGCCTGTATTCTCGCAGAGTTTTTGTTTTATCTCTTCATGTTCGAACATTCTTTATCAAACCACTGGGGTTTAGGTCGTCTCTTACGAGACCTATCTGGTTTCTTGTAAACTAGTAATGCATTTTCAACACTCTCCATTATCTTATCTAGTACGTTATTGACCCCCTCACCCAGATTGTTGATACAACTTGTAATGTGTGTTAGATTATCCTTAGAAAAGTTCGTAAGACTTTTTCTAAGCTTTACAATGTTACTATCAGTACATAGATAAACTGGCCTGTTTTCAGATTTGTCCTGTTCAGTTACTAGCTGATTTACTGGAATGTGTTTTGACACTATGGACACCTGTAAAGGAAAATGGCACGATTATGTCCTTTCAGTAACACTAAAATCACTTAGTCTATGCAAAACACCCCCAGTCGCAAGTATATAGTCTATCACACTGCTACCATTTGCATTTACAAATGTAAAATTACCAACATTTTTGTTGGCAATTCGCTAGCAATTCATTTTTGGTATACAGATAGCTTGGGCAAAGGCCTTTCACTGGATACAAGGAAATATGAATTCAGGTCAAGGTCACTATTTCCAAAACGTTGCTGTTGTTAAGAAAACGTTAACATTGCTTATAACTTCTGAATTACTTAAGCTAGACCATTCATATTTGGTATGCAGATAGCTTGGGTGAAGGCCTTTCACTTGATACAAGGATACATGAAATCAGGTCAAGGTCAAGGTTACTACTCCCAAATGTTTGCCGTTTTTAACCAACTTTAACATTGCTATAACTTCTGAACTACAAATGCTAGGCTATTCATTTTTGGTATACAGATATCTTGGGCAAAGGCATTTCACTGGATACAGGGAAATATGAATTCAGGTCATAGTCAAAGTACTTAGAATATGAGGAAAATATGTTGTGAGGATAAAACCTCATGAAAGGGTCTTGTTTCTCTGAATTCTGAATTATTCTTCATTTTTAGCCGGAGTTTTGAAAAAAATCTCGGCTTATAGTTTGGAGAAAACCAGGCGGGTGGGCGGGCGGTCAGGAGGGCGGGCGGGTGGGCGGGTGGGCGGGCGGGTGGGCGGGTGGGCGGGCGGTTGGCGTGCCGTCATTTAGAAAACGTTAACATTGCTTATAACTTCTGAATTACTTAACCTAGACCATTCATATTTAGTATGCAGATAGCTTGGGTGAAGGCCTTTCACTTGATACAAGGATACATGAAATCAGGTCAAAGTCAAGGTCACTACTCCCAAATGTTTGCCGTTTTTAACCAACGTTAACATTGCTATAACTTCTGAACTGCAATTCGCTAGCAATTCATTTTTGGTATACAGATAGCTTGGGCAAAGGCCTTTCACTGGATACAAGGAAATATGAATTCAGGTCAAGGTCACTATTTCCAAAACTTTGCTGTTGTTAAGAAAACGTTAACATTGCTTACAACTTCTGAATTACTTAAGCTAGACCATTCATATTTGGTATGCATATAGCTTGGGTGAAGGCTTTTCACTCGTTGCAAGGAAACATGAAATCAAGTCAAGGTCAAGGTCACTACTTCCAAAAGTTTGCCGTTTTTAACCAACTTTAACATTGCTATAACTTCTGAACTACAAATGCTAGGCAATTCATATTTGGTATACAGATAGCTTGGGCAAAAGCTTTTCTCTTGATACAAGGATATATGAAATCAGGTCAAGGTCAATGTCACTATTTCCAAAACGTTTCTGTTGTTAACAAAACTTTAACATTGCTTTTAACTTCTGAATTACTTAAGCTAGACCATTCGTATTTAGCTTAGGCGAAGGTCTTTCACTTGATATAAAGATACATGTAATCAGGTCAAGGTCACTAACAAAGTTTATTATTGCTATAACTACTGAACTACAAATGCTAAACCATTCATATTTTGTATACAGATAACTTGGGTGAAGGCATATCACTTGATACAAGGATACATGAAATCAGGTCAAGGTCACTACTTCCAAACGTTTGCCGTTTTTAACCAACTTTAACATTGCTATAACTTCTGAACTACAAATGCTAGGCAATTCATATTTGGTATATATATATATAAATATGAATTGCCTAGCATTTGTAGTTCAGAAGTTATAGCAATGTTAAAGTTGGTTAAAAACGGCAAACATTTGGAAGTAGTGACCTTGACCTGATTTCATGTATCCTTGTATCAAGTGATATGCCTTCACCCAAGTTATCTGTATACAAAATATGAATGGTTTAGCATTTGTAGTTCAGTAGTTATATATATATAGTTAGGGTGATCGCCTTTCACTTGATACAAGGATACATGAAATCAGGTCAAGGTCAAGTTCACTATTTCCAAAACTTTGCCGTTTTAACAAACTTTTTAACATTGCTATAACTTCTGAACTACAAATGCTAGGCAATTCATCTTTGGTATACAAATGGCTTAGGTAAAGGCGTTTTAGTTGATATAAAGATATGAAATTAGGTCAAGGTCACTATTTTGTCAAGTTGGCCGTTGAAAAACTTCAACATTTTTTCTTAACTGCTGAACCTCATATGCTAGACAATTCGGATATGGTATGGAGATAGCTTTGGTGAAGGCGTTTCAGTTGATACAAGGATACATGAAATTGGGTCAAGGTCACTATATTGAAAACTTGACTGTTTTTAACAAACTTTAACATTTTGCTATAACTTCTGACGCACGAGTGCTGGGCAATTCGCCTTTGGTATTCAGATAGCTTTGATAAGGACCTTATGGATGACATAAAGATACCTGAAATCAGGTCAAGGTCACTATTTTGAAACATTGGCTGTCATTAAAATTATAACTTCTGAACTACATGGGCTAGACAATTTAATGCGGTTTCCGCATTTTTTGCTTGTTATTACATGAATGGGTTGGGGCATGTATTGTTTTTAAATCTGTCAGATTGATTATAGGATGTCTGACAAGCAGCCAGGTGTGGGGGGGGGTATTCGTTAGCCTTTGGCTAACAGTTTAGTTGGTATAAATAATAACCAGGAATGGTAGATGTGCAAGACAAAAAATTTCACGTGATTCCTACTGGTCATTGCAGAATTATCCCCCCTGAACTTTTGAGTTTTTTTGTCATTTTGCATGAAACATGGGGAGTTGGTGTCGCAAACTCCTCCTTCAATATGAAAGTTATTCAATTTATATTTGGTATACAAAATAACCGTGAATGGTAAATGTGCAAGACGCAATTTACTTGCGTTTTGCACTAGGCATTGCAGCATTATCTCCCCCTGAACTTTGAGTATTTGTGTCATTTTGGCATGAAACATGGGGAGTTGGTGTCGCGAACTCTTTCAGTTTTGAAGTTATTGAATTTATATTCCGTATACATGAAAACCACTAATGGTAGATGTGCAATACGCAATTTGCATGTGTTTATGGCTGGCCATTGCATAATTATCTCCCCCTGAACTTTGAATATTGGTATAAAACATGGGGAGTTGGTGCCGCGAACTCGTCCTTCAATTTGAAAGTTATTGAATTGATACTTGCCATTCATATTAAACATGAGTAGTACATGTGCGAGACACAATTTTCCTGCGTTTAGTGGCAGCCATTACAGAATTATCTCCTCTTGACCTTTGAGTATTTTTGTCATTTGATCTTGTTACATTAGTAGTTGGTGTCATGAACTTGGATTTCAATCAAGACTGTCGTGCGGGGGTATTCATCACATTTAGTGATAGTTCTAGTTTGAACAGTTACATAAGTCATCTAGCTGTTTTGCATACATACTGGTCTTTTTGAAATGACAGAGTGCCTTAAAACTATGTACATGTATACACATTATGTAAAACTCTAAGTTTGTTGAGGGCCGATTTTGCCTGTATTCTCGCAGAGTTTTTGTTTTATCTCTTCATGTTCGAACATTCTTTATCAAACCACTGGGGTTTAGGTCGTCTCTTACGAGACCTATCTGGTTTCTTGTAAACTAGTAATGCATTTTCAACACTCTCCATTATCTTATCTAGTACGTTATTGACCCCCTCACCCAGATTGTTGATACAACTTGCAATGTGTGTTAGATTATCCTTAGAAAAGTTCGTAAGACTTTTTCTAAGCTTTACAATGTTACTATCAGTACATAGATAAACTGGCCTGTTTTCAGATTTGTCCTGTTCAGTTACTAGCTGATTTACTGGAAGGTGTTTTGACACTATGGACACCTGTAAAGGAAAATGGCACGATTATGTCCTTTCAGTAACACTAAAATCACTTAGTCTATGCAAAACACCCCCAGTCGCAAGTATATAGTCTATCACACTGCTACCATTTGCATTTACAAATGTAAAATTACCAACATTTTTGTCTTTCCCGCATCTTCCATTAACAATTAACATTTCATACACTTTACAAAAGTCTAGCAGCTTTCTGCCAGTCCCATTTATATTACTGTCACAAAACGATCTAGCTGGAAATTGATTGAACCATAAGTTCAACAATAAATTCTGGAATATTACGGCCTACCTCAATACTGTCTGACTCAGTTCCAGTTCTGGTATTTAGATTATCCATAACTATAAGGTGTGTGTTAGACAAATTAAGATCTAACATACTTAATTCATATTCTAGGAGATCGACCTCCTTAAATTGATTATTCTTGTATGCCGGGGAGTTATCCGGAGGTAAATAAGTTATGCTAGGAGTCCACTGGGCCGGTGCCAGTTGGTGCCAGTTCGCGCCAATGAGTATGTGATTGGCGCGTAGTGGCTCGCTGTAGCGTCGAATTAATGTGCGATCGGTATGTGTCGCCAAGTGGAATAAACTGGGTGCCATATGGCGTGCTCCAAATGCCAACTGGCTTGCTCCAAAATGTTGCGCCAGTTCGCGCCATTACACGGCCATTTGATTCCAAAATTTACTTTGTTGGCGCCATTCGCGCCGATAGACGGCTACTTTGCGCCATTTGGTGATTAGTTTGTGCCAAAGGTCGCCAAATTGGTTTCAACTTGCGGCCACGTGAGGCTACATGCCGACTATATAAATATCGTACATCGGCTACCTGATTCAGACCCTCCTCAGCTGCTGTATGAGCAACATCTCTACTAAATATTTACAATTTTGATATGTCTGAAGCTTTTGATAATGTTGGAGTGATGATGCTGCTCCATCAGAAGATGATAAGAGATCAACGAAAATTTCAAATTTCTCTTGGTGTGCGCCATTACATGCCAGTGGGTTCCAATAGGCGGATTGTTTGCGCCAATTTTCTTGACGCCTAATTCAAACTTGGTGCCGTTACTGACCACCACGAGCCAGTTGGCAGGCAGTTTGAGCCACTATGCACCTTATTGGCGACACTAGGCGCCACAGCAAACTTCACTGGCGCAAACTGGCACCAACTGGCGCCGGTGTAATGACCTAGAATTTGTACTCCCCAGTCCATTTTCTACGGCTAAAGGGGTACTTATTCGTCAACGAATAAGTACTCCCCTGGCAATGGACCCATAATAGCATGACTCCCCTCACGTAGAAGATGTACTCCCGTATAAAAATGACCCCCTTTAAAAAATATACCCAAAAAGCTTTGTTTCGCGGGTTTCAACTTATCGGTCGACTGGTCGACCGTTTGGTCGATTAATTGGTCGGCCCAGAGACATATACATATGTCTCTGGTCGGTCCGCATAATATTGTTGCGTGAACTACTAATACAGTTTTAATGTATTTTAATGTATTTTAATGAAAATTTATTATGTCCTTGCGCAAGACATACCCTTTGCCTCAGATTCGTCGTCGCTGAGTTACAGCCCTTAGAAAAGGGCAAACTAGAGAAAGAAGTTTGTCCAGCGTGCTTTTTTTTAATACAGTTTTAATGAGATTTGAATGAAACGTCATACACATAGTCACTATCTGGTGCACTTGTGCATCATGTATTTTTGAATGGGATGGAATTGTAACTGCAGAGTTATGACCCTTTGATCCAATATGCATTATTGCTGACATGTAAATCTGTTAAAAAGCAATATTATACCCCACAAAAGAAGTTTTTGTTTTGGTTAGTTTTTGGGGCGTATACTGGAGTCACCATGTCCGTCCGTCTGTCCATCCGTTCGTCCGGGTGTTCACCTGTCCGTCCGGCTTGTCCGGATCATAATTTCCAAAGTATTAAAGCTATTGACTTCAAACTCCAGGATCACCTCCCTTCAGATTTATAATCTTCACAACAGCAGGTGTTAAGTGCTTGTGTGGCGGCCGTAAAACGTCGCCCCGTACTTCATTCTCAGTGTTGTTATACCTTCTGATCCTTCGAGATCATGAACTTCGGTACTTATGTTTTGAAAATTGAATACCGCTTAAGCCGGTGCTAGGGGGGCGTGAGCAGTGTTGCACTTTCAATTACTGTTCATGAACAGAATCAATAAAACCGAGTCTGCAATTTTCTCTTTTTGTGTTGCAATTTTTTTCTCTTGGCGGATCACCTCCCTTCAGAATTTCATATACAGATAGATCACATTGACCGCAATGGCAGTGCACAAGGTTCGTAACTCTGTCTTCAGTATTTTAGAGTTATTGCCCTTTGTTATTTTTCTCAAGATGGGGCTTGTCCGGATCATAACTTTCAAAGTATAAAAGCTATTGACTTCAAACTTCATATACAGATAGAACACATTGACCACAAGTGCACTGCTCAATGTCCATAACTCTGTCTTCAGTACTTTTGAAGTTATTGCCCTTTGTTATTTTTCTCAAAATCGGGCTTGTCCGGATCATAACTTTCAAAGTATAAAAGCTGTTGACTTCAACCTTAATATACATATAAATAACAGAGACCACAAGTGCGGTGCACAAGGTCCATAACTCTGTCTTCAGTATTTTAGAGTAATTGCCGTTGGTTATTATTCTCAGAATCTGGCTTGTCCGGATCATAACTTTCATAGTATTAAAGGTATTGACTTCAAAATTATATACAGATAGAACAGAGACCACAAGTGCAGTGCACAAGGTCCATAACTCTGTCTTCAGTATTTTTAGCTAACCAGAGCACTTTTGTGCTCAGTATGAGCTTTTGTGATCGCCTGATGTCCGTCGTCCGTCGGCGTGCGTCGTGCGCCGTCGGGCGTCAACAATGTCAACCTTTAAAAATCTTCTTCTCTAAATTTACAGGGTTCTCAGCTTTCATCTTTGGTACATAGCATCATCTGTAGGTCCTCTACAAAAGTTATATAAATTATGCCCCTGGGATCAAAATTGGCCCCCGCCCCAGGGGTTTTCAGTTTTCAAAAGAAACATATAGTGAAAACTTTGAATATCTTCTCCTCTAACACTAGAAGGTTCTCAGCTTTCATATTTGGCACATAGCTTCAACTTCAGGACTTCTACAAAAGTTATATAAATTATGCCCCTATGGTCAAAATTGGTCCAACCACAGGGATTGCCAGTTTTTTGTAGCCGACTGCTTAAACAGCCCTTGGGATTACTAATTATGCATAGGACATTTTTTAAAAACCTTCTTGTCAGAAACTACATGTCCCAGAGCTTAGATATTTGGTGTATAGATTTACTTAGCATACCTTTATGAGTTTTATAAGTATCATAGTTCTGGGGTTAAAATTGGCACTGCCCTGTGTGTATAGACTTCTTCACATCAGAAACTACAGTCTAAGATTTGTTTTTAATATCAGCCTGAGACCAGCCAATGGTGTGAGTGCTGATGTAATCACCCTTAGCCTGATCAGTAGAGTAGAAATTGTGTTTAGACAAATAACACACCCTCATTTTAGATTGAGAAAACTGTGGATAATTCTCAAAATGCTGATGTAATCACCCTTAGCCTGATCAGTAGAGTAGAAATTGTGTTTAGACAAATAACACACCCTCATTTTAGATTGAGAAAACTGTGGATAATTCTCAAAATGCAGAAAACTCTTAAAGCTTTTTTCATACCTATGCCCTGCATTGAGCTGCCAGCTATCAATATAGAGCCTATCAGTCTATCTGTTGTGAATTTCGGCTTAACTCTTTGCATGCTGGGTAATTTTGTCATCTGCTAAATTGTTGTCTGCAGCATATTCATAAGTTATCATAACTACAAACTTTCTTTCTAAGTTTTTCAGTTTTTCTAAGTGTTTAAGTTTTTCTCATTGACAAACAGTTTGGATATCAGATCAGGATCCAAACTGTTTGCATAGGTCATTAGTGGTGGGAGAATTCGCCTCTAGCATCCAAAGAATTAATACAAGTTCCAGTGGTCTATTCTCTACCCATTCTTTCACTACATTCTTTCAGCATCATGTTCAGGTCCCCTACAAAAGTTATATAAATTGTGTCCCTGGGGTCAATAGAAAAATATAGTGAAAACGTTGAAAATATTCTCCTCAGATTATCTGGTGAGCGATGTCAGGGCCATTCTGGCCCTATTGTTGGTGTTATTTCCCTTTGTTATTTTTGTCAAAATCTGGCTTGTTTTAATAGATGATTTTTTTTCCGGAGCTTTTCTCTGTCATACCTCAAAAAACTTTCTTAAATTTTGCAGTATTGTTGAACACCGTCTGAAGTTCTGCACCTGCAATAAAGGGTTTAACTGCATGATCTCCCTTTTCGTGATTTAACAACTGAAAATTTAGCGGCCGGGAGCTTTATTTCTATAACCCCATCTCTGTGTCAAATGTGCTAGTAGGGGTATTAATCACCTTTAGTGGTAGTTCTAGTTTTAAATCAATGTGGTTTCGGGAACATTTTGTCTCATATTGACTGTTCTAGATAACACTTAACATTTTATAAAAATCTGCATCATGTTTAAAGCTTTACATGTTGGTTTGATTTCTCATAGACATGCTGAATGAGGGTCAAAGATTCGGATGAGACACCCAGTTAGCTCAGCGTCTTATCCCAATACAGGATGTTGGAACAAGTAAACCACCGGCCAGCATAGCCTAGGAGTTGCGGCGTGGAAGGTAGAAATGGTTTCCCTCCTTGGCGCTCAGGATTTAAGGGATCGTATTACGACTGGTTCGTCAGTGTCAGTATGAAGTGAACGACTTGCTAAGTCCCCGGTGTACCTCAAAAGTCACAGGGAGATCTGAGGTCAGAGATGTTGAGCCGTAGCGAAGCTCTCCAGCCAAAAGCACAGCACCATGCAAAACACGCCATGAGTCGTAAAAGAACATACAAACAATTTGGATCCAGATGAGACGCTGAATTACCCGACGTCTTAACTCGATCCCAGCTGTTTGATCAAACATGGCATTGAGGTCGCACTCGACAAGCTTATGGTAAAAGTTTGAGCTGAGTGAAGCATTCGGTTATTTTACAGAAAACCATCGTTGGGGGGGGGGGGGGGGGCTTCCGCGGCCGAGCGGGTATTGTCTCCTGGTGCGAATCACCTAGCCCCTCACCTCTGCCTTGTCAGAGGCAAATATCTTTTATGCGGGGAAGCCTCACGGTTGGCTTTGGGAAGGTCGACGATTACACCCATGTGTTCGTCTGTGCGTGTGAATTATAGCTCTAGGTGTGAATATCTGATAATAAGTCAATTAAACGGGTCATTAGTTTTTTAACAATTGAAATTGAAAAGAGTTACTCATTTTTTTAGTAACATTAATTATTGATTTACAAAAAATTTGACTAAGTTAAGACATTATTTGTTTTAAAAATCAAATTAAAATAAATACAATTAAAAGCAAGGAGAAAAGTCTTTATTAAACACCTAAATTTCAACTAAATACAATTAATGAAGACTATATTAAATGACTCGCATAATAAAATTTATTAAAATAAATTATCATAATGAAAATAAATACTTTTTTTCCAATCACATAAATTAACTGCAGAAACAAACATAACATTGTGCAAAGACCTATGATAACATCAAGCTGTGAAATTCCCTGTGTGGCACCACAAATCACTCACACTGCACACTATGGGGTTAATGGGTCAACATTCCTTTCAAAATTCCTTTAATTTTTCGTCTGCAACAAAAAATTATTGTCGTCTGCTTCAATTCTTAAAATAAACTTACTTTCAGTTTTTTTGCAAAAATATGGTCAAGATGACAAATAGTTTGGATCCTGATGAGACGCCGCATTATGCGGCCTCTCATCTGGATCCAAACTGATTGCATAGGTAATCACAGTTTCACCACTAGCGTGCAAAGAGTTAAGAATCATGCATTGACCTGGAGATATTTTACTGCCCAGTGCTGTAACCTTTTAACTGTAGTTTCTGATGTGAAGAAGTCTATTTAACCCTTATTTTCCCTCATATAAACTTTTTTTTCACGCATCTGCAAATAGAGTAGACCCAGATAAGGCGGCTCCTACAGGATCAGGGTCTGCTCTGTTTGCTAATGGAATTTGATAGATCTGTTTCTATGCCTTCTAAAACAGCTACACAGATCCACCTTCCATATTTCATTATGAATAGTTATAAATAGAATAACTATTCAGGAGGTACTAGACTTTGTAATAAACCTCCAATGCAGTTATCTCCCTTTGTCCCTTGCGGCTATGCTGTGAGGAAATTGCTAAGGGGAAACTTTTTCAGCGTCTATTTTCACTTTTGTTCTAGTTTTCCACCAATCAGAAACTACGTTGCATTGTAATTTGCATATGACCTACTAGTATTTTGTAGTAAACTGTATTTTCATCAGTTAATACCTTGACTCGCAAACAACCTTTTATAATGCCTCTACACATGGCCAAACTATGTACAATCCAGATACACAGTCTGCTAACGTATCAATATTCCTGGGTCATTCTAACGCCATAGTAGTTATTTCAAAACACTGTGTTTTATGATAATTAGCTGCTATGGCCTCGCAAATTGAAATCGATGTAATCGATCTATATTAACCAAATGTAAGGCATTCTGTTATACAGACATTTTCTATAAACTTCTCAGAGTTCAGTCAAAACGCCATATAGTACAGAAAGTGATTATTTACTCAGATATTTAGCATGGAAGAATGTCGACTGTCGAAAGTTCTGTTCAAAATAGATGTACTGGAATTCCCATAAAATCAAAGTACTGATGTACTGATGGTGATTACAAAGCAAAAATTGTATTAAATTTGGATTTAAAGAATATAGGCAAACAAAATTGTTATGGTAGTGAAAATTTAACAATTGTTGTTAATAATAACTGATAATAATATAACTAGAAGTAATAAACTTCAACAGTATGAAATATTATGAGTATTATGTAGTAAGAAACAATATGTAGACAAAACATAAACAACACGATCAGTATTAATTATCTTCAAAATAAGGACGAGGTTGGGTAACCGTAAACCATGTTTAAGTCCCCCAGTAGCTTATTTTGGTTACTGGCCGTTCCAAGGCGGTACTCCTGCTTTCAGCCTATGGTCAATTTTGTTGTTTAATATGCTTAATGTTTAATGTTGTTCGTCTTGATATGCGTCCTGTTATGTTTTGTATTGTGGCTTTACCGTTTCTTGTTTGGTGGTGTTTGGTGTGGTGTCATTTCGTGTGTGGCTCTCCCTGTTTGACTATTTTTCCATATTTATAAACTTATTTGTCTGAATGTAGTAAACTATTTGTTTATTACAAATGTAAACATATCCATGAATTTGAAAACACTACTAAATCATATACTGAATTTAGAAATTATCTTCAAAATACAGTTTTATAAACTTATTTGTCTGAATGTAGTAAACTATTTGCGTATTACAAATGTAAACATATCCATGAATTTGAAATCACTACTCAATCATATACTGAATTTAGAATAAAAAAGGTATAAATAAAACCTCTTTAATAATAGTATAAGTGAAAGCGTTACAGACACCGCAGTATTCTTTACATGGGAACAATGTTTCGAAAATTTCTGATATTTGGCATAAAATAGCGGTTCTAGAAGGGAAGTGTTTAGATCTGACTCTCCCTCTCTCTCTCTCTCTCCCTCTCTCTCTCTCTCTCTCCCTCTCTGTCTCCCCCTCTCTCCCTCTCTCTCTATATCCCCCTCTCTCTCCCCCTCTCTCTCTCCCTCTCTCCCCCTCTCTCTCTCTCCCTCTCTCTCCCTCTCTCTCCCTCTCTCCCTCTGTCTCTCTCCCCTCTTTCTCCCCTCTCTCTCTCTCTCCCCCTCTCTCTGTCCCCCTCTCTCTCTCTCTCTCCCTCTCTCTCTCTCTCTCGTGAGTGAGTGAGTGATTCAGTTGCAGCTGACATTTCGGCCGTTTCCCGCAATGCTTATCAAACTGACCACTCGGAGTTGCTTTCGAAGTTATAGGTGTGATTACCTAATCGCTTGCACGTCAATAACTTGTACTAGACTGCCATGCGGAATGGCGGTTGTCAGGTCGGCGAGAGTAGCATGTTTCCGACGCGAGAATACATATATAACTTTGTATTAATTAACTTTGCTTACGCAAAGAATACAGAAGCCATTTAAATATAAGTATAATACATTCTCACAAATAAAAAAGGCTATAATTATTATTAATAAATAAATAAAAAAAAAATTAAAATACCAACACACTGGTGCCATACAGTTCCTAACCCATTCTCGTACTTATCACCTCATGATTAGTATTGCTGAGCATTATTACCAGTTTGCCAAAACCACTATTAAACTTTCAAACTTTTATTATCATTTTGCTATCAATTTAATACCACATTTAATCATCAAGTCCACTTTGACGAACAGGTAGTTTGCCGAAACCACCATAATTAACACGCAATGACATAGAAAATAAAGAAGAAAGGTTGTTTAGTATATTAGAGTAGTGGCATTAATAATATTAATTACTATCCCCGACCACAACACTAAGCCTCTGGTTGTTCCCTCTCTGTGATATAAAGCTACTAACTGAAGGCTATTGCTACGCTTCTATCACCTGGGGCTTTGGATCGTGGAAGTAGGTTGATGTTGATACATGTAGATTTAGTTGTGTTGTCACTAATGACAATGCACACAAGTCGATTAATGCGTTGATCTAGGCTAGATAAATACCGTTCTATAAGTAATTACAGACTCTGCACAAACAAAAACTAAATTCTATATGCTTTAAAGTGTATTCAATTTGTTATCTTCATATTAATATAAATATACGCGCTTTCATGTTTATTTTTATAACAGGTAAAATGAAGAACTAACTTCAGATAGTTTTAACAAATTACTTTGACATTGTACATTTTAATAGTGGTTTTCTATAAAAGTAACTTGAACTTTTGCAATAATTGCTTCTTCTAATCCAAGTCATTTCCATTGCATGCCTCTCTGCTAGTATAATAACAAGCAACCCTTCATAGATCTAGTTCCCTGTACTAACAGAATCTCCAAACATTGAAATTAATATGGCAGATATTTAATATCATTATTGTTTTGTACATTATATCAATATTTTGAATGCCGCTGAATATTTTTTTTAAAAGATATTTCTTGTTAACTGTAGTTTCTGATGCTAAGAAGTCTAAAGCCCCAGGGTGAGACCATTTTTGACCCTGTGGTCATTATTTGAACAAACTTGGTATACCAGAATTTTCATATATTTTATCACAGTTACGTTTTACATGTTCTTTGATCGTAGTAAGACAGGACGTCAAAAGTTTAGTTATTTTAGTAGTGGTACAACAGTTAGAGTTGGCAATAAAACGCGCCTTATAACGGTTTTATGTAGTTTCGGAATCCAGTACAAAGTAGAAAGTTTATGTTGTTTTATGTTAGGACCAGACTTAAAATTATTGCACATTTTTACATGTTCCGAGACTATATCTTTTTCAGGTGTTTGAACTGTTATATAAGTTTTTGAATCAGTTAGCTCCTTCTTTAAAACATCAACATAATACAATCGTCAAATAATGATTACATTATTTGATGCCTTGTCAGCAGGAACAAGAACATAATTTGAATGAAAATTAGAAATGTTTTCTTCAAATAGCGAAATGTAACTCTAGGTCGAGGTGGTAAAAGATGGTAATTTGATTTGTAAAAAGTAATACGCGTATCAATAATATCAAAAATACATTTCTTCCAATCCGAAAGGGCATTAACATCAGCATGTTCTCGTCGACACCATTTGATGCAGAATTCTTGAATAGCTTCCGCAATATGAGTTCGACAAGCGTCAAAATCAATAAGGGAAGGTAATCTATATTTAGGTCCTTTAGTTAGGAGGGTCCTGAGACGTTTATCCTTAATGATATCAAATTTCCCAGTAATGGCATGACCAACGGGTTTATAGCAAAAGCTAGAAATGCTACAATCTCAAGAAATAGGAGTATTAACATATATATTTAAGTCAGAGACAATTTTATTGTAGTTAAAAATAACATTCCTAGGTTTATTATATTTACAACAGATGATCGGTGATTCAGAGTTGATGAAATATTTGGGAATAGTATCGATTACATTCTTATCACGAAATATACTTTGAATATCAATAAAATCGATACCTTTATTTAGGTATTGAAGTTTCAGAAAATGTCTTTTATGTTCTTTATCAATACGAGGACGAAGAACATGCTGTCTGTAACTTTGTATAAGTGAGGCAGTATTACTTAACGGATATGTACGCATATAGATTTTATCAGCCTCTTCGTCTATGGACTTGAGACAGGAAAAGGGTAAAGACGATAAACAAGATAACATAGAATGTTTGCCAGTTTGTTTTAGAGTGGTATGTAAATTATGAATAGACATACATGTATTACGAAGTTTTATTATAAAATAAGTTAATGGATAAACCTTTTCCTAATGGATACTTGTTTTATGCATTTGCAAACAGCAGACAACATATCCCTAGTCTGCTTTTTTGGAATAAGATGTTTCTACATTTTCTACCATGATGGAAAAATTCCATTTTCAAGGTTCCATCATAGAAATTCTGTCATTGAATATTCATGAGGTTGTGAAATTTTAAAAAAATAAATATCCCTGAAGGAAAGGGTTGAATACATCAGTCTCTATTATATCTTATCAAAATTGGACAATGATTTGGGAAAAGGGTCCTTAGTGCAAGGAAAAACTATATATCAGAACCAGCTTCTGGGTGTTTTACCCTTTCCTTCATATATGAGCCTTTTCACACATTTGTTAACAGAGTAGACCCAGATGATGCCAGATCAGACGGTTCCTATAGCAGCTATCTGATCTAGGTCTGTTCTGTTTGCTACAGGAAATTGATAGATCTATTTCTTCTCTTGCTAAATTGGCTAGAAATTTATTTAGCAAAGAATTAGTAAATGGTGAATACTGATGATCAGTCTCTTCTGTGTCTAAAGACTATATTGTGTGAATATGCATAATACTGCTTAGACTAAGGGCCAGCTGTACCCTAGCCCCCCCCCCCCCCCCCCTAGCGGTATTTTATGACACATATATCACTGTAACGCTTAATATATCCTCCATCGAATGTCACGTGTTGGACGTTATATGGAGGCTGATTAAGCTTACAGTATGCGATTGATTATCTGTCCCTGAATTCGTAATATTACTTTTTTATGTTTTTGTATACAAGAGATTATGGAGTCCAAAACGACAAGTTCTCAAACCACATTGCTTAAAATTATTATATTTTATGTAGATCAACATATTTCAAAAAGAAAAGATAACTTTGAACTGAAAACAGCAAGAATTATCTCCCTTGTAACTGTAAAAATGAAACGACTTAGCCTTAATATACGTACAACAAGCTATGTTTCAGTTATATATGGAGAAACATTTCGCATAAGGTACTGAATACAATGTATAATCATTAGGGTCCTGCATTGAAAATGCAGGAGCCCTATAGGAATCACATTTTCTGTCCGTCCGTCCGTTCGTCCCTCAGTCCATCCGTCCGTCCGTTAACACTTGATGTGACGCGATAACTCAAAACAGTACTTCACATATTGGTTTCATATTAAGAACATATGCTTAGTATCACCAGAGGAAGTTGTCTATAGTTTTGGGGTTGAATTAGATCACTATGTCTAGATTTATCTGCCCTTGATTTATCCCAAATGTCAAACAGTTATCTGCCCTTGATTCATAAAAATCACCATTAAATTTTGTCAACACTTTTGATGTGAAGCGATTACTCAAATATTGGTTTCATATTAAGGGCATATGCTCAGTATCACCAAAGGAACAGGCCTATAGATTTTGAGTTGAATCAGCTCATTATGTCTAGATTTATCTGCCCTTGATTCATCCAAAATCTCATAATCTTTTGTCAACACTTGATCTGATGTGATAACTCAAAACAGTACTTTAGTATTAAGAGAGGAAGACACATACAGCTTTTGGGTTGAATGAGATCATCATGTCCAGAGTTATCTGCCCTTGATTTATCAAAAATGCTATAACCGACAAAAGATCATCTGCGTGGCCCTCTCTGACCAAGTCAGTTTTCTAGTTTAGATAATATCTGCAACATAAAACAATTTCATAACATGTTTTTCATTTCTATACTGTAATTGTACATGTATTATTTAATGTGCTCATAAACTTTCAGAATATATGTACTTCACAACAGCAGGTGTTAAGTGCTTGTGTGGCGGCCGTAAAAGGTCGCCCCGTACTTCATTCTCAGTGTTGTTATATTTTCTGGTCCTTCGGGATCATTAGTTTTGATGTTATTGGTTTTGAAAATTGAATACTGCTTAAGCCGGTGCTAGGGGGCGTGAGTGGTGTTGCACTTTTAATTACTACTCATGAACAGACTCAATAAAACCGAGTCTGCAATTTTCTCATTTTGCATTTCTACTTTTGCTTTCGAAGGATCACCCATTTTCGGAATATATTTATTCCTATTAGTGCACTTTGTTTGGTTATTTGTCAAATGATTCTAGGGCAGTTATCTCAGAAGTGCTGATGCTAGTAGATTCTTCTGAATAATAATTTTCCAATAAGATCGCACCGACGCCATTAGAAAAGAGCTAGCCGTTACACTGTTTGAGAGGCCACAAACAGACCTAGAGAATGCATCGGTAGTTTGTTCTGTGAGGATGCAAAAGGGCGCAGATAAAAGGAAGAAAAGGTAGAGCTATTCTTCCAGGAAGCAACCCTAAGGATCTCATCCAACGGGCGTGATTGAAATATGCCTAGGAAGTGGATAGGACTGAGACTGAGCTCATAGGACCTTCTTCTGAGCAGTGGCCCTTCTGGCCGAAAAGAGATAACATACGCAGGGTATCCGCCACCGGTTGTGGGAGAGATCCTGATGGTGTTGGAGTCCGTAAGGAAATTCAGTCCCACAAAGATGAAATCTTTCGATGGTATGAGATCCGATTTCTCCGGATTCAGCACTAGTTCCAACTGAGACAATACCTCCCAGCTGTAATGGAGGTAAGAAGAAGAGAATGACGAAGCAGCCAATTGTCGGCGTACTGAATCAGAGTGACACCAATCTGCTGGTGATAGGCCGCTACGACCCCATGGGTTTGGTGAAATCTCCGGGGGCCGTAAGAGGCCAAAGGGCAATGTCCGGGACTAGTAGACAGTACCCAAGACAGAAGCGCAATTGGTGTCTGTCTGCTGGGTGAACTGGGAGATGAAAATATGCATCCAAGAAAGCCATGGACATGCCCCATTGGTCTGGTTTGATAGCCAGCTGAATGGAAGCGATGGTCTTCGTCTTGAAAGATTCGACATACTTGTTTACAGTAGAAAGGTTGATGATTGGTCAAATTGCGCCATTTTTCTTTGAAACTTGAAATAGACGGCTGTAAAAGCCTGCCGAATTCTCGTTCAGTACCCTTTCTACTGCCTCTTTCGCGAGAAGCCAGGATCCAGAGTCCGGTGTTTTCGCATGATCCGACGACTGATGAATAGGGACCTAGGAAATAGGAGGCTGCCGAACCAGAGGGATATGATAGCCTGCCTCTACAATAGAGAGGGACCAAGGATCCTGTGTGATATTGCGCCATGCTGCGACAAAGTGAAACAGTCTTGCGTCCACAAGAATGGAAGGTCGGATAGGAGTGGGTGCAGAAAAAGCTTGTTCCTAGAGCTGATGCCTCGAAGGGCCAGAACCCCTAGGGTAGGAGTGGGGACAGCTCTGGGCCGCCTGCTCCGAGGTGGGGGAACAGGGACCGATATAATGCGGCTCTTTGCCGAACTGCACTGAAGGGGGGGAATATGGCTTGTTCTTAAGACCATGTTTCTTCTGGGGCTTAGAAAGGCCCTTAGAAGGTTTGCACATAGCCACGGAGACTTTGGGGATCTTCCAAGGAGAAGGGCAAGATACAGGAGAACTCCTTGGAGAAGTCTTGTCCACCTGTTCCTTCTCCTTAATTTTGCCTCCGAAAATAAGCTCTGAGGCAAATTGACCCGTCCGCAATTCAACCTTGGAGGTGTATTGCAGGGCAGAGGCGGACTAAAGGCCCAGCTGGTAGGAAAGGCACTTGGTAACTTCAGAGGAAGGAGACTCTGAAGCTAGCTCTTCTGATAGAGCAGCAGCTAAAAGGTCTATGTTGGAAGCAACTCCCATTCGCTGTCTCTGGCGCAACTCCTACGGCTTGAGTAGAGACAAGGCCCGGGGCTGTTGGCATCCAGCAAGGGGATCCGCCTGAGAGATGAGGAAGGAGCCATGGATCTCGAAAGTTTTGAGGACATGGTCCCACCGACTGCAAACCTGAAATGAAAATCGTCATCCTGGTCTGCCAGCCAAACAGAAGGAATCTAGACGGGGGAGAGATTCCAGAGACTTGGAGAGATTCGGAAGCTCTCCCTGTTCAGAGTAGCTCAAAGGACAAGAGCGATCCCTTGTGAGTTGGCTTAGGGGGCTTAGGGCATATGGAAGGCGGGAGGAAGGCGAAAACAGTCCTCTCCCGCCTTATCAAAAGCAAACGATGACGGCTCAGATTCGTCGACGACTGAGCCTCCTCTAGGTCCGACGCTCCCGTTGTATCTGACTCCCCGAAAATAGGATTCTCCCTATGAGCCATTATTTACAGGACTTCCTGTTCCCCCTCAGACTACACCCTGGTGACTGTCGACGACAGCGTTACCTTGAGAGGAGGTCCTCCTACCGGCTCTGAAGAGTGGACTGTGAGTGGGCAAGGAAGAGGACTGTCGCTCCTTGAGTCGAACTTACCACATGCTCTGACCGGTATGGAGGCCAGACAGGCTGTTGGGGGGGCAAAGCCAGGAGGAGCCCAAGCAGGATAGGGGAACGGGGCCACCGGGGGGGCAAGACCCTGATAGTTGGGCTGCCAGCAAGGCACGTCCTGCTGGTTCCAGGCAGTGAGTACCGACTGGCGTGATCGTCCAGCCGGCGACTCTGAAGAGGAAGAACGATATCGATATAATACCAATTTTAGTTCGGGGTTGAGTGGGGATATAAAGCACAGAAACAGACACAATAGTAGTTTGTTTTTAAACTGGGATAATAATGTGCATAGAGAATGTTGTTCTTATTATCATGTGCAAATTTACTTTGTCATTTATCTTAAAACCACTTGTTGACATAGTAGCATTTGTTACATTTTGTGGGGCGATTTTACCCCGCCAACTTTCTTTGCTATACTGAATCAATACTGTGTATCTACGGAACAGAAAATGAATAAATAAATGGCCTGACAACATTTATGTGTCATTTGAAAACGTTTTTATGAAAAATGAATACACATAACATACTCATTTGCTGAATAAGGTCTTTTTTTTAATATTAAGTATTTTTAGATTCTCATTAATATTCATGAATATGCAAATGAGCACAATTGTAGTTTGTTCTCAAACTGCGACAATTCTGTGCATAGAGAACGATGTTGTTATCATCATAAGCAAATTTACTTTGTCATTTATCTTAAAACCACTTATTGGCAAATAGCATTTTTTAAATTTTTGGAGGTCATTTACCGCACCCACTTTCTTTGCCATACCGAAGCAATACTGTGTATCTATGGAACACAAAATGAATAAATAAATGACCTGACAGTAGTTATGTGTCATTTGAAACCTTTTAATATGAAGAATGATTAAACATAACATACTCGTTTGCTAAATAACGTCATTTTTTTTAAATTTAAGCATTTTTTAGATTCTCATAATATTCATGAATATGCAAATGAGCAAGAAAACAGTTTGTTCTCAAACTGGGACAATTTTGTGCGTAGAGAACGTTGTTGTAATTATCATGTGCAAATTTATTTTGTCATTCATCTTAAAACCACTTATTGACAAAATAGCATATTTTACATTTTGTGGGGTCATTTTACCCCACCCACTTTCTTTGCTATACTGACTCAGTACCGTGTATCTATGGAACAGAAAATGAATAAATAAATGACCTAACATCATTTATGTGCCATTTGAAACCTTTTAATATGACAAATGAATAATCATAACATACTTGTTTGCTAAATAAGGTCATTTTTTAACAATTTAAGCAGTTTGTTTCAGATTCTCATTAATATTCATGAATATGCAAATGAGCAAATTATGAATAAAAGACTCCTGACATGTGATAAATATATTGATATTATTTTAAAACTATTTTGGATGTTTTATAAACAAAATAAATTATGTTTTTGCATCTTAATGAAACTTCGAATGCTGAAACTTCGAAATATTGGCGGTTGCCATGGAAACGCGCTGATCGTTTGCTTATCCAGCATCCAATACTTGTCCAACAACCGGAACGTGTTAACATATACCATAAGCTTTAAGAAAATATAGGTGTACCAAAATCCCGCTAGGGGGGAGGGTTTCGATTATGGGCCCTTGGCCTAGCTGTCACACCACAAACTTGATACTTCTTAACAAGTGTGTAATTATAAATAGTATCTTTGCATACATTTTTCAAATCTTTCAAACTTTCAAACAACACTTTCAAAGCATCTGTTTTTATGTGCATTAATCAATACTGAGCCCTTTTAACCATTTCCTTTGTATAAATGCTTTTTGACGCCTTTGCAAACAGAGTAGACCCAGATCATAAGGATCCTGTAGGAACAATCTGATCAGGGTCTGCACGGTTTGCTTCAGTGAAAGTATAATATATCTGACTCTACAGTTTGTACCAATACTAAAACATCCCGTGTCCATATGCCATTATAAAAAAAATCAGTTCACTGTAGAATATGCATGTATAATTAATGACATCACAAATATTTATAACATGTGTACACTTGAGGTGTTGGTATTGGTAGAAACTGTAAGGTTAAATGAATTACAATTTTATAAACAGACCATGATCAGACCACTTACTAATGTAAGAAAATAATCTTGAGAAAACTGAAAGTCTCTGCACAACTCAAATGGTACATTAATGAAGAAAAGTGTCAAATTATATATGCAAAGAGAAGAATATGTGATGTGAGAAATCAGTATTACATAAATACCGGTATCTTAAGATAACCCCTCTTAAAAAATAAGGGTTGAATAAATGATGTCTATCAGGAGTTTTGACTTTGAGATAATACTCAAACAGCTGAATGGCCAAATCAAATCAAATCAGTCAAAATGTGGCAAATCTAATGCATGAGCACAATATTCAACTGTTAACCCTTTATTACATAATACATAAATAAACCTTTGGCAGTTTGCAAACAGACTAGACCCAGATCAGACATGTAGGAGCTGACTCGGCTCTGTTTGCTTTCAAACCCTTTTCGTCATATAAACGCCTTTTCTGGTTTTGCCGTCTGATCAGGTTCTGCTGTTTGCTTTTGACATGATATTAAACAGCAAAACAATCCCGTGTCCATGTGCTATTATAACAATTAAGCTAATTAATATTCATGATGTCATTATTTCTTACATGAATATTCATAGATTAAAGTGTTATAAAAGGATTTATGTATGTATTAAAAAATACCAAATAAATGATTGTGTTTCTAACCCTTTGATCCATGAATTTGAAATGACATCATGAATTATTTATAATGGCTAACACAGGAAATTTTGGCCATGGCAGAAAATATTTTATCATATTTAAACTGTAATGTTATTCCATGAGCAAACGGAGCAGACCCCGATCAAACGGCTCCCACATCTTTCTGATATGGGTATACTCTTTTAGCAAAGACATATCTATTGAACAAAATGTTAGAGGGACAATCAAACATGATTAAAAAATATATTCAGCCTTTATATATCAAATTCTGATTGTAGTCTGTCCAGTTCCTTGTATGTCACCCATACAATGTTATTGTTAACCCTTTAACAGAGAAGACCCAGATCAGACGGCTCCTATAGGAGCCTTCTGATCAGGGTCTGTTCTGTTTACTTACAGCATACATGTAATATAGATCTGACTCTATAGTTTCTGATATGGTCATGTCAACTTTCGTTTTACATTTAACTGAGCAGTGCACATCTACGGGTGAACCAGCAAACACCGTCTGCTTGTATCCAAAGTAGTTCACTAGGTTCCTTCTAAGGCTCATCATTACAAGTTTTTAGCACAGCTTCTGATAGTCTTTTTGACAAGTTTAACTCCAAGTTGTTGAAAGACATCAAACTTCAGAGTCCTGACCAGCATGTCCAACATATTCTATTCTTCTGTCTTGAATCACCATCATACTGTCGTTGGCTCACTTTCTTTGCAATAAACTGGTACATAATGATATACATGTATCCTAACTTTCTTCATACATGTCAAGGGAAAGTCCCATCTGGAGATCATTTAACAATTCATACCATGTATATCACAAAGATTGCACCAACTGATCAAGCTTTTCATACTTAGATGAATATTTGGAAGACATATTTTGTTGAAAAAAAAAGTTACAACTGTTACTTTTACTGTATTTTAAAATTGAAAGCTCTTTCAAGTCTTTGTCAAAAAAGCAATATTATTCTCCATTTTTGTGGCAGTTAAAGCAAAGTGGGCTCTGTTAGAAAACTGGCATTTCATGTCGCTGATGGTCTGGAAAGCTGGTCGAAATTTCTATCCTGAAATTAAAAAATAATTTTTATTCATGATTAACATATAGATTTATTTCATGAATATTCATGTCAGAAATAATGACATTTATACTCGATATTAACTTAATGTTTATAATTGCACTATGAACAATTCAATTTTTATCATAACAGAAACTGTAGAATCAGATCTTTATTGACACTTACAAGTAAGAAAACAGAGCAGACCCTGATCACAGGGCTCTTACAGACACTGTATGATATGGATCTAGGTTGTTTGCAAACTTAAGGCATTAAAATACCTTCTTAGTGAGTGCTTTTAACCAGATTGACAACAATACAGAAAACATTTATATACGTGTATAACTCTATTGATTTTACTATGTCAATAAATTAAGCTGAACTGCCACTGTGACACAACATCAGATAACTTACCAAATACTGACATACTGTACTTCATCAACAACGATGGCATATAGGCTCTGATAATTATGACGATGTCTTGATCTCAACAGCTTGCGAATAGCTAGAGTGTGGACAGTTTTTGTGTACTTTCCAGCCTTCATGTATTCTAATGTGACTGGCATACCATGGTTTCTTTTCTGATAAGTTATTTGCTGTTCTATAATGGCATTCCTAGCTGTCAACAATAACAACACCCATTGCCTCCTCAACAGAAAAACAACTTTCTCTGAGGCATGACAGAAGCTCGGAAATCAGAGTCCAGTAGGAAACATGTCAACAATATCAAGTCATTTGTATAAATGCCTCAAACTTCCTTTTGTTTCCTTTTCAATTCAAATGGAAACTTCATTTGTTTCACACAAAGGTCAAGTTCACTTTCGAAATCCACCATTTTGTTTGTTATGACAAGGAGCTATTTCTGCAAGCGATCACTTACACCTACAGTGGTAAATGGGTGTTTTTCTGAAGTATTGATACGCTACATACGAGCCTATATTTCGAACTCTGACGGAATACGGCGAGTAGTTACGATTGACGTAATATAGGTCTCTGGTACAACGAACAAAATTAATGAACTATCTCACTTTACATGTTCTGATCAAAATGGAAATAACAGAAATAAACAAAATAATAACTTCTTTTATTATTCTAATATTATTCTCCACATTAACACTGTTACTAAGAGTTATATCTCGTGTTGACTCCATTTGACTCTGTGTCGACCAAACTGATAATATTCAATCTGTTACGGTATAAATACTAATATATCTGGCACTTAATATATAAATAATACCCTAAAAAGCTTTTTTTAAGTTAGTTGTCTCTAGTTGACACTTAAATAACCCAGCAAACATTGTAATTGGGACACATATGGGCCCAATGTGGGTTTCTATATGGGCCCCATATGGGACCCACACGGAAAGTACAACCTGGTAAGAGCTGGGTCCCATATGGGCAGCCCATATAGGTTCAATATGGGTCCAATACTGGCCCAGTATGGGCAAGCCCGGATAGTTTATATAGATCCTATGTGGATCATATATAGATTCTTAATCTGGGTATTACATGGGCACTACATGGGTCCCTTGTATGGCATCTGGGCATTATAAGGGCCCTATATGGGTCCATCTAGGCATTATATGGTCCCTTAGCAAGGGGCAGATGCTGCCCCTTGATATTGTTAGGGCAACGTGGAAAATGCTACGCCATGAAGGGGAAAACCGATTAACTTCGACGAAATTAACTTCTGAGATTTGCAGGGAGAACAATTTTGCGGAAGAATCTGCTTTTTTGTTCACGGATTGAGTTAATGATCACTGCGTGGCATGAGCATGATAGTTCTGAAAGACCTTCACTCTCAGTAGATTCATTCACAAAAATTGAGTCTAAAAATAGCCCTTATGCTCTGTTCCTGGCGATTCGTGTTCCTTATAGTTTATATTATGTGTATGACAGTTGTGCAGTCTAAGTCTTTTTTAGTTGTATAGTAACATTTTAAAACATTTATTCATCTTGAAATAATAAAATTTCAGAAACAAATAATCAAACGTGTAAATTTTACTTGCTAAATCGATCGATTCAGCTGCGACGATTTTGACCTAGATCTAATTCCTATTGGGTCAGTATCAAAATAGCATTCCGGGCAAGAAAATTCATGTTGCGGGATTTTTTGCGGGACTAAATTCGTTCCGATAAAAATTCATAATAATGATTATTTTGAAATTATGATTATACTGCGCAATAGAAGAACATTGCTGACGTAATGGTGTTTTCCATATTAACGCACTATTTTCATAGAGACTATTGACAACAAGAGTACCGCATACGGAACATAATACGCCCACTTTCTCTGATTCAACATGCCTTATAAGTGTTGACATTTTCTAATCTGTGCTTCAGATCTTGATTTCCATATTAAGGTGATACTATTTTTTTAAAAAATTAAGTGAATATCTTATTAAATAAAAAAGTTAAAGCTAATCCTCATTTTTGCAGATTTTTGTAAAGTGCAACGGCCATAACTCTGTAAAGACAAACTGAACGAACCTCAAAATAAACTCAGCTTCAACTTTTGTTGCTTAAAACATTTGTGTTAAGTTTCATTTATATCATTTTAATAGTTTTCCCAGAAAACAACTTACAAACTAAAAGTTGACCGACTAACAAAGCAACGAACACACAAAGTTCAAGGACCATAACTTTAGAATAAAATGACATATCAAAACCCCCGCAATATATGTGAAAATTCACATTAAGGTTTAACCATATAAAAAAATTGAAGTAAATATCATTTCAAATGAAAAAGTTATGGCCATCCTCATATTTGCATAGATTTGCATTATTGTTTTAAGTGCCATAACTCCGAAACAACAAATCAAATGATCCTCAGAATCGACTTAGCTTCAGGTCTTGATGCATTAAACATGTGTATGAAGTTTCATTAATATCTGTCAAACAGTTTTGCCAGAAAACAGCGGACAAACTATTTGCATATATTTGCATTTTTCTAAGTAAAAGGGCAATAACTCGGAAACGAAAAATCATATAAACCTCAAAATCGACTTAGCATCAGATCTTGATGCATTAAACATTTTTGTGAAGTTTTATTTATATCTCTCAAATAGTTTTCCCAGAAAACAGCGGACAAACTATTTGCATTATTTTTTAAGGACAAGGGCCATAACTCTGAAATGAAAAATCAAATGAACCTCAGAATCAATTCAGCTTCAGATCTTGATGCATTAAACATTTGTGTGAAGTTTCATTAATATCTGTCAAATAGTTTTTCCCAGAAAACAGCGGACAAACTATTTGCATATTTGTTAAGGACAAGGGCCATAACTCTGAAATGAAAAATCAAATGAACCTCAGAATCAACTCAGCTTCAGATCTTGATGCATTAAACATTTGTGTGAAGTTTCATTAATATCTGTCAAATAGTTTTCCCAGAAAACAGCGGACAAACAATATGTTGACGGACGAACGAACGAACGAACGGACGGACGGACAGGGCCACGACAATATACGACCACCTTTATTAGGCGAGCGTATAAAAACTAGTTCACGGGTTGGGAAAACTATGTGATAGTTTTCTTTCCCCAACTTTCTTTTTGAACGGATGCGACCATTTTGCTGTGACCCGGCTCATAAACTATTAGATATGCAAATTGACTACTACTTCCGGGCCACAGCAAAATGTCCATTTCCGTTCAAAACGAAAGTAGGAGAAAGAAACTGGCGTCTCATAGCAGACTGGAAATAGCCAACATCGTTTTAACTGCGGTGAGTTGAATGTTTTTCGAATGTGTTTCAGCATAATTCGCGTTTTTGTTGAAAAGTTAAACGAATACAGACCCCCCTATATACTTCTATGCATCCTGGTGGGAGTCACATCGTTTCGCTCTAGCGTTTTTTCAAATTCACGGCCTTGCAGCGACAAGACGGAGCAATATTTAAGGAAAGCACTAATTGTGCCGCTTAATATATGGAATTTGGAACGGATAAGACCAAAATGATTGAAATCGGTGTTGAATTGGCTTTGCTGTAAGACTTTGAAAAACATGACTGTTGAATTTTCCGCCGTTGATCTGACGTAGTTAGGTACCTTTCAATACATATATAGGCCTAGACCCGAAAGGAAATTTTTTTTCCAGGTCGTGTTTTTCTTGTTTTTCGGAGTGGTTTAGGGTTCAAATAGATAGTTTTAGGCTAGTTGAACATACTTCGATCACATTTTTTTTTTATTTATTTTTTTTTTTGGGGGGGGGGGGTTCTATGGGTGAGTCCAAGCATGCGTCGGGCACCTTTGGTGCGAATCTAATCCAATCAAGACAGACTCATGACGTTCTGTAAACAATAAACAATAATAAGAAATAGCATTGACAATTCGTACTTGTACAAACAAAGTAATTGTACACAACTATAAGTAATAATTGTAAATAAACATGTATACTCGGTACAAGCAAAGCAAAATGCACCGACTTGTTACAATACAAATCATTACTTTTATACAAAAGTTATCTTATCCTAACATAAATATATGAAAAGCTAAGTGTATCAAAACTATATAAATAGTTGAGACAATATGAAAAATGTGTATTTACCTGTATAAATATTCAATTTATCCAGATGATAAACAAATGCCTAATATGGCTGCCATTTAAATTGACCGGTTAAAGATGACCCGTAGTCACGTGATATATAAAGGTTAGCCAAGCGAATGTTAGTAAATAGTTAGTTCCCCTTGACTGAAAAGCATAAACTAAGATCTAAGGTTCTTTCCTACTGACTATTCTAACGGGAAAATCGAAATAACAAGAAAATAGGTGATAATACACAGTATTTTATTCATTTATTCACATGTTAACAGTAAATATAAAATCCACCCTACGACATACTCCCCCTGTTTGAAAAAATTCGTCCCCGACATTCAAATACAAGTAATCCAAGGAATGTATTAAAACCATAGGAAGTCATGGTCATCAAATGAATGGTGCAATAATCACCACCAACCGTACAATGGCATTTAAATGAATTGAACCGAAAACATGCATTAAATATCCAAACACCACCATTGCGTTGACGCAAAACCCAACACAAATGCCAACACTGTTGCATGCTAAAATGTCGACACCGACATTCAAAGAATGTATCAAATACACTGCCTCTCTGGCAACTGATGCAATCATGTAATGACAATCATAAAGTGTAGCATTCTAATACCTACAGATGTAAGTAACGCTAGCTGAATATCACATAGTTCAACCACTGTTAAAATAATAAAAAGAAGAAAAAAATCACTGATTCCAACACAGTACGTCTGAGAATATCAAAATTCACGTCTAGCCGGAATAACATATTTCCGACTCGCCGTGCGGTCACCCGAACTGTCCACCTTCTTGTTAAAGAAGGTTTCTGTGGAGCACCCTTGTTGCTCTTGCCTTTGGTGAGTCCTTCTTCACTTCATATACCGGTATGTCCAGATTTGGCTGGGACACAACTACATAAGGGGTGCTCTCCCATTTGTCGGCAAGTTTGTGTTTGCCTCGTAACGACACATTTCTGACTAGGACAAGGTCTCCCACAGATAACTTGCTGGCCTTGGCTCTGATGTCGTAACGGGTCTTATTTTCTGAGGCTCCTTTCGCAGCAATAGATGCAGCCTTTTTATATGCCTGTGATAAGCGGTCACGCAGCTGTTTGATAAATTCATGTCTACTTTGGTATCTGTCATCATTTGCTGTAAGTCCAAGCATTGAATCTATAGCTAATTTCGGATGTCTGCCAAACATAAGATAGTATGGTGAGTAGCCAGTAGATTTGTGTATGGTGACATTGTAAGCATGTACCATTGGTGCCATATGGGATTTCAAATCAGCTTTTGTTTCTTCATCCAAGGTCCCTAGCATCTTTAGTAGCGTTGAATTAAACCTCTCCACCTGTCCATTCCCCATAGGGTGATATGGAGTCGTGTGGCTTTTGGCAATTCCAGCTAGTTGGCACAGATCCTTAATGAGCTCAGCTTAATGAGCCCCCGTTGGGCGCCATTTTTGGAGAATCTTGTATGGGGACGGCTCCACCGCCGTTCCTCGGGCCTGAAAGCCGAACTCAGGGATTCGTAGTCAGGAAGAAGACTGATACAAGTTATTCAGTAGTTTTAATCCAGTGCGAATCTAATCCAATCATGACAGACTCATGACGATCTGTAAACAATAAACAATAATAAGAAATAGCATTGACAATTCGTACTTGTACAAACAAAGTAATTGGCCATACGATTATTTGAAATGCAAACTTCATTAAATTCCCTGGAAGACGTGAGATAAAAAATGACCTTTGGTGTTTTAGATAGAGTGTCTATCCATTTGAAAGAAACTGATCTTAAAAAGTTTCAAACATAAGTTTTCGTGTTAAATTGACGAAAACGAAAGTAGGTTTAAATTTTAAATAGGTTTCATGTATTGTGCATATCAAATAGTACATGCGCTATAAATAATTAAATATATAGAACGAAGACGATGACTATCAAGCACCACTGCCTAGTATTTCAATTTTCTGTAAATATGTTGATGGAACAACGGAAAAATCACCAATAGAATTATACAAATACGAGAATTTTTTTTTATTTTTTTAGGGGTGGGGGTGGGGGGTGTTAATGGGTGAATTTCGGACCCACGCCAGGTCATACAAAGGGTAAACTTGATCACTAATTCCCAACGCCTTAACTAGTCCACTCGAACACTGCTATCAATATGCTCTGCTTGCATATGGAATATCAAAAGTTTAAATCTACTGTTTCTACCAAGGCCAAAATTGATGTGTACATATGCCAACGTAAAAATCAGTTATTCATGGTGTCGCTATTTTTTACATGATTGTTCATGCAGTGAAGGTTTTTATCAAATTGTTATTCATAATGTCATAATGTCATAAATCAATATTCATGAATCAACACATTTTCTCATAGGGACAACTTTTGACACATTTGCAACTAAGTAGAAGCCGTCTGCTCAGGTTTTGCTGTTACTATTCCAGGTTAACCCATTCCCTCATAGGCTATTTTTTAACCCATCCTGTTGGATACCATAAATCTACTGACAAGGAGCAAGAACAATTTTAGATAAATCGAGCAAATGCTTTCAGAGGTGGCACTATGAGGGAATTAGTTACATGTACTGTGTATGGGTAAACTTTAGTCCTGGAATATAAATACAGTAAAATTTCTTTAACTAATATTCATGTGGGAATGGTTCGTGTTTCTATACATGTAGTATACTGAATAACACACGAGTCAACAGGAACTTAGCCTTTCTGAATTTGTCTGCCATGTACTCTTTCAGCACTATGTGCCTGTTTTTATGTACTCATTACTTTCTCAAACAGTGTAAACCCAGATCAGAAGGCTCCTATAGGAACCCTCTAATCAGAGTCTGCACTGTTTGCTAATTTAAAACAGTATCTGTAAAATACCCCTAATTCCATGTACAGCTGTACACTGGTTCATGTTTTGGTGACAAAAAAGACCTACAAGACAACATAAAAACCCACAATAGCTACTTAGAAAGGGTTAAAACGCAAACAGTGCTGGTCACTATACACACATTCAAATGTTGCTAAGGGCTTTATGCATGACTACTTTTATTATGGTGTTTCCCAATTCATTACTGAACTTTTCCAATAAATGTTTTACACAAAATGCAACTGTCTTGTAGTTATTTTATTCCTCTACTGAGAGTTCAGGATAAGCATGCCTTACCAAGTTATTCTTCAAATAACTCAATAACTTATTCAACAATCTCTATGGTGTAACCAATTGAACAAACCTTTATATACACATTATCACATCGTAACGGATTTGGTGCAAAACTATTGTTACATCTTCACTTTAGTGGCGAAGTTATAGCACTTTTGCACCAAACCCTCAACAAAAATACTTGGAAAGAAAACAGCACTTTGTACCACCAATACATAACACGTCTTTGCTAAAAGCCCCTTGCTAGCAGCACTTTTAGTGCTTTGATTTTTTTTCGCCGACCAAACCTTTTTTTTTGCATGCATTTTATACGGAATCGAACCTGAAATTGATTATTATATAACGCTAAAATTGTAGTACGTTTATCAAAAACGTATTCCGTTTTTCATTTGCAAAAATTTGAACCGGGTTTCAGGTCCGCTGGCAATGCACTACATCTCTGCAGTGGATGATTATTAGGAATCCTTAGGTAAGAACATCCAAACGAAATCCTCTGAAATACGGTTTGGTAAATATAGTGATTATACCGATACACTTTTTTTCACTAAATTTATATTATCATCCACTAACCAAAGTCTTGACCCGGCAAAAGTTGGTCAGTGGGATAACCTAAAGTGGGCCGTTTGGACCGGACCGTCATGGAACGGGCCCGTTTGACTCACTGTGGTGCAAGCTGTACGACCGCGAATGTTTAGACTTTTCCAAGACGGTGGACAAAGCGGAGGCTAAAACGTAAACATCACGTTTTTACACTTTTTAAACTATGTACATTTTTTTTCTTCTTCTTTGTGTTTACTACACTCCCTCATTACATTGAGGATTATGTGTAGGCGCTGGTTTAAAAACATTAAAATATATTAAAAGTACTAAAAGTTTTAAAAGCGTCATGTTTCAGAACTTGTGCTACATAAAAAACACCAAGAATAAATGATAAAAGATAAGACTTTGAACATGATAAGTGGTAAAACGTTATACGTGACTTAAGAGTATGTTTATCTAAAAGCTGACGGTGGAGACGATAATGGGCACAGTAACAATAGCTTTAAAAGAGTCAACTGTGGGTGCTTGTTGTGCAGTCACTGGCAGCATATTCCACTGGCAGATTGTTCTTGGATAGAAAGAGTATTTATAAGGGTCGTTAGATGTTCCTATTTGTCTATATCCATAAGTATTACCATGTCTAGTTCTAGAATCAGTTGGAACGAGGAGATAATTTTCAGGGTAGATGGCGACAATCTGGTGTATTATTTTATAAAACATTATCAGACGGGTTCTTGTTCTTCGTCACTTCTAAGGTTGGCCAGTTTAGGTTATTTAACATATCTGAAACTGAGCTGGTGTTGTGATATCTATTTGTTACAAATCGTGCTGCCCTTCTTGTTACTCTTTGGGTTTTTCGTATGTGGGTCCCAGACTGATGAGGCATATTCAAGCTTTGGTGTCACAATGGCCTTTTAAGCATGTTCCTTCACTTTATTCGAGCTGATCTTTAAGTTTCTGCGGAGAAATCCCAGGGACTGGTTTGCTCTGCTTGTGATTGAATATGTTTATCCCACTTAAGATTACTTTGAAGAGTTATTCCTAAACATTTAGATGAATCGACTTTTTCTAATACATGTATGTGGTTGTGCAATTTGTAACAGTATTTGATCGGATCTTTTGTGTACTGCTTAAGACGTTGCACTTATCAGGGTGGAAGTGCATCAGCCAATCCCTCTCCCATGCACCTGCTGCCGCTAGATCAGACTGGAAAAGTTCTGCATCATTTGAGTTTTTTTTATTTCTTTGTATATGATGCTGCCATCAGCGAAAAGTCTTAAAGTGATGTGTTTCATATAATCTGCCAGGTCATTTGTGTATATGAGGAAGAGGATTGGGCCTAGAACTGTGACCTGGGGGGTGTACCGGAGGTGACAGCCACCTTATCTGAAATTTCACCCTCCAGGACTACTGTCTGTGTTCTGTTATCTAGGAACTCCAAATCCAATTCAGAGCATTGTTATTTATACCATAGTATTGTAGCTTATAGAGTAGATGTTTTTATGGGACTTTGTCAAAGGCTTTGGCAAAGTCCATAATAATGTCGTCAGTTTGGATATTTTTATCTTGTGATCGGCTAATGTTTTGAAAGAACGAGATAAGCTGTATCTCGCACGAACGCGATGATCTTAACCCATGCTGAAGGTCATAAAGAATTTTTTTTCTAAGTGGGTCATTATGGAACTAGAGACTACATGTTCAAGACTTTTACAGCAGATACATGTTAGAGAGATCGGTCTGTAATTGAAAGCATCATGTTTATCTCCCTTTTTAAAGACAGGACAGGCATTTGCATGTTTCCAATCAGCGGGTATTTTGCCAGGAGCTAGGGATCTATTAAACAACACGGTTAAGATTGGTGCTATAATATCCTTACATTCATTAAGGACTTTTGCTTGTATTGGGTCTGGCCCTGATGCTTTATGAGGATTGATGTTGCCAAGTAGTTTGAGAATGCCAGTTTTAGTAATGGTTATATCTGTCATGTACGGATGGGGGCTAGAGCCTTTATACGGAATAGCTGTAGAAGAGGTTGGGTGAAGGCTTTCTGAAATTGGTTGTTTAAAATATTTGCTTTCGAAGATGGATCTGACTTTAGAATGTCGTTTTCTCGTAATGGTGGTATACTTGTAGATTCTGTTTTTTGGCTCTTTATATATGAAAACAGGTTCTTGGGTGCTTTATGGAAATGGGTACTGCCTTGGTCAGGGATATCAATATTAAAAATCATATTCTCTATATATTTCCAATAGGCTGTTCTCTGATCTTTCTGGATTTCTGCCTTTAATTTCTTAAGACTACGGCTTTTCGAATGACTGTTGCGTTTGACCAGCTTGCGCTTATATTTATTCATTTTCTTCCTAAGGTCATTTGTAATCCATGGTAACTTGTTTTTCTGCTTCATTAGTTTGGACGGTATGTTTTTAGAGATGGATTTCGGCAGATCGTTCTTAAATTTATCCCAAAGTTGATCAATGTCTATGTTACTTTCTTCTTGTAAAATTTCAAGGTAGGATCTGTGAAGGTCTTCTTTAATATTTTCCCAGTTTGCTTTTGAATATATAATTTTTTCCCTAGGTTTGGTTTACATCTATGGAGGGAAGTATCACAAGTTGTCAGGACAATATCATTGTCAGCTATTCCAATTGGTGGCATGGTCTCTGTGTTATCAATGATTGAGGGGTAATTTGTAAGGAGCAAATCGAGAATTTTGTCGTTTCTGGTTGGTGTATCTACTAATTGAGTGATCTGCAGTGATATCAAGATGCTCCTGGTGCTGTTTGATATTTGGTCTACCAGGTATTACACTACATGTAATCCAGTCAATGGTTTCAAGATTAAAATCACCACCAGCAAAACTAGTGGTTTGTTTTTGTCACAAAAACAGATGTCTCCCCCTCCCATCCTCTTTCCAATACAAAAGTGTAATGTCTGTAAATCCAAACTTATCAGGGTCTAAATTTTAAGTCATCATGGGCAATAACTCCAACATTGTCAGGGGGAGACAATTCAAAAAGCCCCAGGTACACACAAACACATGCTAGTCAACATTCTTGTGAAGTTTGGTGACTCTAGTACTAGTGGTTTCAGAGATACATGTGACACAAAGTAAAGTTTCTCTTATTTTAAGTCATAAGGGGCAGTAACTCCAAAGTTATCAGGGGAGACAATTAAAAAACCCAGATGCACAACAACTCATGCTGGTGAACATTCCTGTGAAGTTTGGTGACTCTAGCCCTAGTGGTTTCAGAGATATGTGCAGCACAAAGTTTCTCTTATTTTAAGTCATAAGGTGCAGTAACTCCAAAGTTATCAGGGGAAGACAATTAAAAAACCCAGATGCACAACAACTTATGCTGGTAAACATTCCTGTGAAGTTTGGTGACTCTATCCCTAGTGGTGTTAAACATATGCATGACACAAAGTTTCTCTAATTTTAAGTAATCATATCAGGGGCAATAACTCCAAAGTTATCAAGGGGAGACAATTCAAAAATCCCAGACGCACAACTCATGATGGTCAACATTCCTGTGAAGTTTGGTGTGTCTAATTTTAAGTCATCAGGGGCAGTAACTCCAAAGTTAACAAAGGGTGACAATTAAAAAAACAAGAGCAAAACAACTCATGCTTGTGAACAATCCTGTGAAGTTTGGTGACTCTAGCCCTACTGGTTTCAGAGATACGCGCGACACAAAGTTTGTATAAATTTTAAGTATTCATATCAGGGGCAATATCTCAATAATTATCAGGGTAGACAAGTAGTATTGGGGTCGGTTTGGAGTCAAACAAAGATGACGTAATCTTGCGTAATCGCGGCCATTTTGTTTCTATTTATAGTAACCTCATTTGCATATAAGGAGATTGTAGTTTGTCACGGGTTTTCGTGGATGGCAGTCGGTCATGTTGGAGCAGCCATGTTGGATCTGGGTCTACACGGTATTTTTGTATAAGATCTAGTAGGTAGTCGCTGTCCTATTGGATCAGGAGCAAAACGGTATACAGAGCTGACGTGTATACCTCGATCTGGTAAGTACTCACGGGCATTGAGGGTCAGGCCCTTTCCTTATCAGACCATGTATAAGAGACACACAAGTCTACTAAATAAATAAATAAAAAATAAATAAATAAGGTACCTAGTTCTCCCATGTATACTCTTCGACGTCCAACGCTCAAATGACTGAAATGACCAATGTTGTTTTCCTTCAAGCGCATGCGCAAGTAGAGGGCGCTGCGGGTGTATCTATTTTTAGAATGATATCAGTTATTTTTAGCCAGAGTATTTCACCATCATTGCATCAGCCTATTCAAATATCTGTTTACGCAATGGACAAAGGGAAACCAATACGGCATAGAAGGTATTGTTACCAACCCCACACTGTTGATTTAAGACACAAAGGAAAGTACACAAAGAGTTAGACGGCATTCAGCCATAGTCAACAAACCCTGTGCACTATTGAATTAGGACACAATAGAAAGTCAACATTGGTTGGACCCGAAGAAAGACCTATTCAAATCACACATGGCGTTTCAAATCGCAACCTGTACAGACATGTTAAGATATTGGACCGAAAAAAATAGCCAGTTATAAGCTGCAAGTTTTGTATAGAGTTGAAGTAGTTTACGCCCATGCATAGGCGTCAAATCATGACTTAAACTAAACGTAGTGTCATTTTTAAAAATAAAATACGCTATTATCACGTCTCTGACTTAAATATTGATGTTAATACCCCTATTTCTTGAGATTGTAGCATTTCTAGCTTTTGCTATAAACCAGTTGGTCATGTCATTACTGGTAATTTTGATATCATTAAGGATAAACGTCTCAGGACCCTCCTAACTAGAGGACCTAAATATAGATTACCTTCCCTTATTGATTTTGACGCTTGTCGAACTCATATTGCGGAAGCTATTCAATAATTCTGCATCAAATGGTGTCGACGAGAACATGCTGATGTTAATGCCCTTTCGGATTGGAAGAAATGTATTTTCGATATTATTGATACACGAATAACTTTTTACAAATCAAATAACCATCTTTTACCACCTCGACCTAGAGTTACATTTCGCTACTTGAAGAAAAACATTTCTAATTTTCATTCAGATTATGTTCTTGTTCCTGCTGACAAGGCATCAAACAATGTAATCATTATTTGAAGATTGTATTATGTTGATGTTTTAAAGAAGGAGCTAACTGATTCAAAAACTTATATAACAGTTCAAACACCTGAAAAAGATATAGTCTCGGAACATGTAAAAATGTGCAATGATTTTAAGTCTGGTCCTAACATAAAACAACATAAACTTTCTACTTTGTACTGGATTCCGAAACTACATAAAAACCCTTATAAGTCGCGTTTTATTGCCAACTCTAGCTGTTGTACCACTACTAAATTATCTATACTTTTGACTTCCTGTCTTACTACGATCAAAGAACATGTTAAACGCTACTGTGATAAAATATATGAAAATTCTGGTATTAATGTTTTTTGGTCCATAAAAAATTCAAATGATGTTTTAACAAAACTTGAAAATGAACAGTATAACATTTCTTTACTGAGCTCTTATGATTTCTCTACACTCTATACTACTCTACCTCACCATCTTATAAAGGATAGACTTATTAAATTAATAGAAAAAACCTTTGCCAGAGAAAACAAAATGTTCATTGCTTGTAATGTTCAACGTTCATTCTTTTCGAATTCAGAAGTTGAACATTACACAATGTGGACTTGCCTTGATGTTTGTAGATCTCTTACCTTTCTTTTAGATAATATATTTGTGCGTTATGGAGATACCATATATCGTCAAGTTGTTGGTATACCCATGGGTACAAATTGTGCCCCTCTTGTTGCAGATTTGTTTTTGTATTGCTACGAGAGGGATTTTATGCTTAGCTTAAAACCTGATACACAGACCGATATTGTTAATGCTTTTAATAAAACTTCAAGGTATGTAGACGATATTTTGAATTTAGATAATCCTTATTTTGATACTATGGTTTCTTCAATCTACCCAAAAGAACTGTCTTTAAACAAAGCTAATCAATCTGACATTAATGCTTCATTTCTAGATTTGAATCTTTCAATTACAAATGATAAAGTTTCGTCCAAAGTATACGATAAAAGAGAAGATTTTAATTTTAAAATTGTTAATTATCCTTTTCTAGATGGGGATGTGCCACGTTCTACATCTTATGGTGTTTATATTTCTCAACTTATTAGGTTTGCCCGAGCCTGTTCTTTGCTTGAAAATTTTAACAGACGTAATTTAGTTATAACTGATAAACTTCTTAAGCAAGGTTACAGATATCACAAACTTCGGAAAACCTTTTCTAAATTTTATTATCGAAATTTACCTCTCATTAGTAAATATAATTGCAATCTACGGACGTTACTGCGACAAGGCATTTCTCAACCAGAATTTTATGGGGATGTTATCTACAAACTTAGGAAAATTCGGGGTCATATCCATTTTCATGATTTGTTTATAAAACGCATTAAAAAATTTAAAAAGAAAGGTTATTATCCTATTATATTGCAACACACTGCATGTTTGGTTATCGACCCTTTTACAGTCGGTAGCTACGCTTCCCTCTTTGCTTGCGCGATGACAGGCCGAGGGTAGTACTCTATGATGGTATACTCTTAAACTTGGATACAGGAGGAGCTTACCAGACTCATGTATTATTTTTTCCCTGTCGTGCCCTTAACGGCTTACCTGCAGGTGCTCTGACTTCAGCAAAGTCATTGAGTACATATTTGACGGATTGTCACAGTTATTATGCTATGTTTTACATGTTGTCCTGTGTTCACCGTCGTCTATGTTGTGGGTAAGTCCAGCGGGGATACCTTTATTTACAATATTTGTAAAGCTAGGGTGACTTTGAGAGAAGTGTGAGGTTAGGACGTCCGTAAACCGGTTTAAACCCCCAGTGGTGTTTTTGCTGCTGACCGTGCCAAGGCGGTACTCTCTTTGTCACCCTTCCTTTTGTTTGCATTGCGTCTTTGTGCTTGTGGTTTGTTCATGTTGTGGAACGTTTGTCCCTGGTTCTTGTGTGTCTTTTGGTGTTTTCTGTGTTCATTTCGTGTGTGTGTGTGCGTGTGCGTTTGGGGGTGTGTGTGTGTGTCATGCTGTCTATCGGTGTTTTGGTGGTGGTTGCGTCTTGCATGTGGCTTTGCCTGCTTGACTTTACTACTTTTCCATTTAAACTACAAATTGACAAATACCCTGTCTACTTTGACAGCAATTATATTTGCCAATTTACTAACACATTACTTCATAGTTTCTCACATAATTCTGTTGCTTAAAGCAGGCCTAAAGTAAAACAGACTGATGGACTAAGGAGCAGTCATCATGTTCCATATTATAGTCACCTGATGTCCACACTGACAACAAATAGCCTGTCTACTCAGTAAACGAATCTATTTTGATAGCAAACTAATGACAAAATGCCCCATAACTAATATATTTACTTCATAGTTATTCCCAATTCACTTCAAAACTAGTTGCTGACTAGTGATTAAAGCTCCCTTTCAGGGTTCAGTTATGATTACACGCCAGTATTGGTTTATTTGAAAGGACTATTGTCTTATGCAAACACAACTAGCCAGCCTAGGTGTTATTATTTACTTAGCCAGTCCCAAATGTTTATTTAATGCAAACAGACTGTACACGCCTGGTCAATGTTTACCTGACTATTGTAGTAGCCATGACTACCGATTAGAATGAAATCGAATTTACTAACTTTACACAGAGCTTATAGCGAAGTGAAATACATGACTGAAATATGTTTTGCTACAAATGCGGTGATCTTAAAAAGATAGATATGTATATAAAAGACAAGGAGTTTGAAAACTTTATATTTATTACCTTAAAAAGCAATTATTTACAAGAGAGTCAAATGTAAACAATTAAATCCATTTTCACCCCATGTTAGATAAGTAGTTTGCGCTTAATATCTTTCAAGATCATATTCACTTAAAACTCATCAAAACCTTTCGATTAAGAATAGGGTTCTCGCAATAAATGTTTATGATTAGATAGTTATCATCCCTTATTGGTTTTTTAAACTTTAAATTCTAATCTCCTCAAACTGTATAAAAATGTACACCCTTGTAAAGATCTCGTCGCGCAGATCAAGAAAATGTATATCCTCGATTCCTATATTTCCGTTCTTTCCTATTATTCCGTCCGCATCACAAAAGTGCTTGATATGGCGCGTGCGACCTCTCGACGTCATCGCTCAAAGTGTTTTTCGATTGTAAATAAAACAATTTTAGATACAGAGCCGAATAAAATAGGGAAAAAACAGGTAAATTGAATGAAACTTTAAAGAAAAAGATTATTTTCAACAAAAATATAAACATTCTCATCACGTGACACCATCATTCTAACAATATTTCCCAAAAATAATCCGTTTTTCAAAGCTTAAAAAATTGACAGATGCCGCGGAAATGTTCAGGCAGGTCCTTCTTACGTGACCAAGCAAATAACACGTCACAAGTATACTGTTCAGCAAAACTTATGAACATGACCCATGTCAAAGTTTGTACAATGGAGTCTGTTATCAGACGGCATAAGTACATTTCTGTACTGAATAAAATGCCCCAGTACACATCTAAATTGTAAATATGTTGGTATTTCTTTAATTTTAAGTGTTATCTGTTTAGCTGATTGTAATCTGTATATTTCAAAGTATTTTTTAAAATCAAATCACAGTAAACACTTTTTGTAAAATAACATTTGAATTTATAAGGCTGATAATTCTGTCTTATTTTGTTCATGGTGCTTTTGAAAATGATTTCGATTAATACATAGTTCAACATGACTCAAAATGTTTATTAGGTATAGCTGAGTGTCTGGGACTTAACCTTTCTTGTGCAGTATATATTTGACCCAATATTGTGCTCAAACACCTTTGAGTGGGAGATTATGACGTCATAGGAACGGCAATATAGGAAACATGGAGGCTGCATTTGCAGCATTGAGTGAGTTAAAAGAACCGACATTTGGTTCAATTGTTGGGTTATTTGTTTACTTAAAGTGTTATTTTCCGTTAGAAAAATATTTTTTCTCACTATTCCTTCAAGGAAGCTCCTTGTTGCATTTAAAGTAATTGTTTTCATGATAATTATTTTGCTAAGGGGAACGGTAATACAGGAGAAGGGGATACATATAAGGTCCTATCTCTTACCGTTACCGAGTTATAGCATTTTCAAAATAATTATATGACGTCATTTAGCTCATGAATATGCACGATTCAACTCTAAATTTTATAACCGCCATAACACCTTTAGTTTTCGACCGATTTTAATGATGTTGGTGTCAATTCAGCCTAACATTGTCTCAAGAATTCATTGGTAAAGTCAATATAAGGCTGTCTTATAACATGAACAAAGTTTAATTTTTCACATACATTTTATTATGTATTATTATTATTATTTTGTTATTTTAATTAAAAGCGTTGCACATGGACATATCGTCTGTATATCACCAGAAAGAATGTTTGATACTGAATCCATAAAATATAAAGGTTGACGTGCTTATCTCTATTAGTCTCCGACATACAAACGTTTTAAATCAATTCAAAAGTTAAACAAACTGAAATTTAAAAATTTAAGAAAATTTAAAAAGCCATATTTCCTTTATGTATTGACCGAATAGTGTCATGTTTGGTATCGTTGGAAATAATTTTACCAGCTCTACCTGTTTAACACACTGTAAAGAAAATTGGAGGTGGTGGTGGTGGTGGTGGAGTGGTGGTGGTGGTGGTGGAGTGGTGGTGGTGGTGGTGGAGTGGTGGTGGTGGTGGTGGAGTGGTGGTGGTGGTGGTAGTGGTGGTGGTGGTGGTGGAGATGATGGTGGTGGTGGTGGTGGTGGTGGAGTGGTGGTGGTGGTGGAGTGGTGGTGGTGGTGGAGTGGTGGTGGTGGTGGAGTGGTGGTGGTGGTGGTGGTGGAGTGGTGGTGGAGTGGTGGTGGAGGTGGTGGTGGTGGTGGTGGTGGTGGTGGAGGTGGTGGTGGTGGTGGAGTGGTGGTGGTGGTGGTGGTGTGGTGGTGGTGGTGGTGGTGGTGGAGTGGTGGTGGTGGTGGTGGAGTGGTGGTGGTGGTAGTGGTGGTTTGGTTGGAACAACATAAGAAGAGACTGATCACTTACATTTCATTTAAAGCTCACAATGAATTTGTGTTCTATTTGTCAACAGCCTTTTTCTAGACGTGACGCTTTGTTGAGGCATCAACGTAATGTCCATGGTGAAAATGAAAAATAGGGCAGTATATTCGGAGATTCAATGTGAGCTTTAAATGAAATGTAAGTGATCAGTCTCTTCTTATGTTGTTCCAACCAAACCACCACTACCACCACCACCACTCCACCACCACCACCACTCCACCACCACCACCACCACCACCACCTCCACCAACCACTACCACCACCACCACCACCACCACCACCGCCACCACCACCACCACCTCCACCACCACCACCACCACCACTCCACCACCACCACCACCACCACCACCACCTCCACCACCACCACCACCACCTCCACCACCACCACCACCACTACCACCACCACCACCACCACCACCACCACCACCACTACCACCACCACCACCACTCCACCACCACCACCACCTCCAATTTTCTTTACAGTGTGTTAAACAGGTAGAGCTGGTAAAATTATTTCCAACGATACCAAACATGACACTATTCGGTCAATACATAAAGGAGATACGGCTTTTTAAATTTTCTTAAATTTTTAAATTTCAGTTTGTTTGTTTAACTTTTGAATTGATTTAAAACGTTTGTATGTCGGAGACTAATAGAGATAAGCACGTCAACCTTTATATTTTATGGATTCAGTATCAAACATTCTTTCTGGTGATATACAGACGATATGTCCATGTGCAACTCTTTTAATTAAAATAAGATAACAAAATAATAATAATAATACATAATAAAATGTATGTGAAAAATTAAACTTTGTTCATGTTATAAGACAGCCTTATATTGACTTTACCAATGAATTCTTGAGACAATGTTAGGCTGAATTGACACCAACATCATTAAAATCGGTCGAAAACTAAAGGTGTTATGGCGGTTATAAAATTTAGAGTTGAATCGTGCATATTCATGAGCTAAATGACGTCATATAATTATTTTGAAAATGCTATAACTCGGTAACGGTAAGAGATAGGACCTTATATGTATACATTTTCTTGATCTGCGCGACGAGATCTTTACAAGGGTGTACATTTTTATACAGTTTGAGGAGATTAGAATTTAAAGTTTAAAAAACCAATAAGGGATGATAACTATCTAATCATAAACATTTATTGCGAGAACCCTATACTTAATCGAAAGGTTTTGATGAGTTTTAAGTGAATATGATCTTGAAAGATATTAAGCGCAAACTACTTATCTAACATGGGGTGAAAATGGATTTAATTGTTTACATTTGACTCTCTTGTAAATAATTGCTTTTTAAGGTAATAAATATAAAGTTTTCAAACTCCTTGTCTTTTATATACATATCTATCTTTTTAAGATCACCGCATTTGTAGCAAAACATATTTCAGTCATGTATTTCACTTCGCTATAAGCTCTGTGTAAAGTTAGTAAATTCGATTTCATTCTAATCGGTAGTCATGGCTACTACAATAGTCAGGTAAACATTGACCAGGCGTGTACAGTCTGTTTACACTAAATAAACATTTGGGACTGGCTAAGTAAATAATAACACCTAGGCTGGCTAGTTGTGTTTGCATAAGACAATAGTCCTTTCAAATAAACCAATACTGGCGTGTAATCATAACTGAACCCTGAAAGGGAGCTTTAATCACTAGTCAGCAACTAGTTTTGAAGTGAATTGGGAATAACTATGAAGTAAATATATTAGTTATGGGGCATTTTGTCATTAGTTTGCTATCAAAATAGATTCGTTTACTGAGTAGACAGGCTATTTGTTGTCAGTGTGGACATCAGGTGACTATAATATGGAACATGATGACTGCTCCTTAGTCCATCAGTCTGTTTTACTTTGGGCCTGCTTTAAGCAACAGAATTATGTGAGAAACTATGAAGTAATGTGTTAGTAAATTGGCAAATATAATTGCTGTCAAAGTAGACAGGGTATTTGTCAATTTGTAGTTTAACGTGATAATAGCGTATTTTATTTTTAAAAATGACACTACGTTTAGTTTAAGTCATGATTTGACGCCTATGCATGGGCGTAAACTACTTCAACTCTATACAAAACTTGCAGCTTATAACTGGCTATTTTTTTCGGTCCGATATCTTAACATGTCTGTACAGGTTGCGATTTGAAACGCCATGTGTGATTTGAATAGGTCTTTCTTCGGGTCCAACCAATGTTGACTTTCTATTGTGTCCTAATTCAATAGTGCACAGGGTTTGTTGACTATGGCTGAATGCCGTCTAACTCTTTGTGTACTTTCCTTTGTGTCTTAAATCAACAGTGTGGGGTTGGTAACAATACCTTCTATGCCGTATTGGTTTCCCTTTGTCCATTGCGTAAACAGATATTTGAATAGGCTGATGCAATGATGGTGAAATACTCTGGCTAAAAATAACTATGATATCATTCTAAAAATAGATACACCCGCAGCGCCCTCTACTTGCGCATGCGCTTGAAGGAAAACAACATTGGTCATTTCAGTCATTTGAGCGTTGGACGTCGAAGAGTATACATGGGAGAACTAGGTACCTTATTTATTTATTTTTTATTTATTTATTTAGTAGACTTGTGTGTCTCTTATACATGGTCTGATAAGGAAAGGGCCTGACCCTCAATGCCCGTGAGTACTTACCAGATCGAGGTATACACGTCAGCTCTGTATACCGTTTTGCTCCTGATCCAATAGGACAGCGACTACCTACTAGATCTTATACAAAAATACCGTGTAGACCCAGATCCAACATGGCTGCTCCAACATGACCGACTGCCATCCACGAAAACCCGTGACAAACTACAATCTCCTTATATGCAAATGAGGTTACTATAAATAGAAACAAAATGGCCGCGATTACGCAAGATTACGTCATCTTTGTTTGACTCCAAACCGACCCCAATACTACTTGTCTACCCTGATAATTATTGAGATATTGCCCCTGATATGAATACTTAAAATTTATACAAACTTTGTGTCGCGCGTATCTCTGAAACCAGTAGGGCTAGAGTCACCAAACTTCACAGGATTGTTCACAAGCATGAGTTGTTTTGCTCTTGTTTTTTTTAATTGTCACCCTTTGTTAACTTTGGAGTTACTGCCCCTGATGACTTAAAATTAGACACACCAAACTTCACAGGAATGTTGACCAGCATGAGTTGTTGTGCATCTGGGATTTTTGAATTGTCTCCCCTTGATAACTTTGGAGTTATTGCCCCTGATATGATTACTTAAAATTAGAGAAACTTTGTGTCATGCATATGTTTAACACCACTAGGGATAGAGTCACCAAACTTCACAGGAATGTTTACCAGCATAAGTTGTTGTGCATCTGGGTTTTTTAATTGTCTTCCCCTGATAACTTTGGAGTTACTGCACCTTATGACTTAAAATAGGAGAAACTTTGTGCTGCACATATCTCTGAAACCACTAGGGCTAGAGTCACCAAACTTCACAGGAATGTTCACCAGCATGAGTTGTTGTGCATCTGGGTTTTTTAATTGTCTCCCCTGATAACTTTGGAGTTACTGCCCCTTATGACTTAAAATAAGAGAAACTTTACTTTGTGTCACATGTATCTCTGAAACCACTAGTACTAGAGTCACCAAACTTCACAAGAATGTTGACTAGCATGTGTTTGTGTGTACCTGGGGCTTTTTGAATTGTCTCCCCCTGACAATGTTGGAGTTATTGCCCATGATGACTTAAAAATTAGACCCTGATAAGTTTGGATTTACAGACATTACACTTTTGTATTGGAAAGAGGATGGGAGGGGGAGACATCTGTTTTTGTGACAAAAACAAACCACTAGTTTTGCTGGTGGTGATTTTAATCTTGAAACCATTGACTGGATTACATGTAGTGTAATACCTGGTAGACCAAATATCAAACAGCACCAGGAGCTTCTTGATATCACTGCAGATCATTTACTCACTCAATTAGTAGATACACCAACCAGAAACGACAAAATTCTCGATTTGCTCCTTACAAATTACCCCTCAATCATTGATAACACAGAGACCATGCCACCAATTGGAATAGCTGACAATGATATTGTCCTGACAACTTGTGATACTTCCCTCCATAGATGTAAAACAAACCTAGGGAAAAAATTATATATTCAAAAGCAAACTGGGAAAATATTAAAGAAGACCTTCACAGTTCCTACCTTGAAATTTTACAAGAAGAAAGTAACATAGACATTGATCAACTTTGGGATAAATTTAAGAACGATCTGCCGAAATCCATCTCTAAAAACATACCGTCCAAACTAATGAAGCAGAAAAACAAGTTACCATGGATTACAAATGACCTTAGGAAGAAAATGAATAAATATAAGCGCAAGCTGGTCAAACGCAACAGTCATTCGAAAAGCCGTAGTCTTAAGAAATTAAAGGCAGAAATCCAGAAAGATCAGAGAACAGCCTATTGGAAATATATAGAGAATATGATTTTTAATATTGATATCCCTGACCAAGGCAGTACCCATTTCCATAAAGCACCCAAGAACCTGTTTTCATATATAAAGAGCCAAAAAACAGAATCTACAAGTATACCACCATTACGAGAAAACGACATTCTAAAGTCAGATCCATCTTCGAAAGCAAATATTTTAAACAACCAATTTCAGAAAGCCTTCACCCAACCTCTTCTACAGCTATTCCGTATAAAGGCTCTAGCCCCCATCCGTACATGACAGATATAACCATTACTAAAACTGGCATTCTCAAACTACTTGGCAACATCAATCCTCATAAAGCATCAGGGCCAGACCCAATACAAGCAAAAGTCCTTAATGAATGTAAGGATATTATAGCACCAATCTTAACCGTGTTGTTTAATAGATCCCTAGCTCCTGGCAAAATACCCGCTGATTGGAAACATGCAAATGCCTGTCCTGTCTTTAAAAAGGGAGATAAACATGATGCTTTCAATTACAGACCGATCTGTCTAACATGTATCTGCTGTAAAAGTCTTGAACATGTAGTCTCTAGTTCCATAATGACCCACTTAGAAAAAAAATTCTTTATGACCTTCAGCATGGGTTAAGATCATCGCGTTCGTGCGAGATACAGCTTATCTCGTTCTTTCAAAACATTAGCCGATCACAAGATAAAAATATCCAAACTGACGACATTATTATGGACTTTGCCAAAGCCTTTGACAAAGTCCCATAAAAACATCTACTCTATAAGCTACAATACTATGGTATAAATAACAGTGCTCTGAATTGGATTTGGAGTTCCTAGATAACAGAACACAGATAGTAGTCCTGGAGGGTGAAATTTCAGATAAGGTGGCTGTCACCTCCGGTGTCCCCCTGGTCACAGTTCTAGGCCCAATCCTCTTCCTCATATACACAAATGACCTGGCAGATTATATGAAACACAGCACTTTAAGACTTTTCGCTGATGGCAGCATTATATACAAAGAAATAAAAAAAACTCAAATGATGCAGAACTTTTCCAGTCTGATCTAGCGGCAGCAGGTGCATGGGAGAGGGATTGGCTGATGCACTTCCACCCTGATAAGTGCAACGTCTTAAGCAGTACACAAAAGATCCGATCAAATACTGTTACAAATTGCACAACCACATACATGTATTAGAAAAAGTCGATTCATCTAAATGTTTAGGAATAACTCTTCAAAGTAATCTTAAGTGGGATAAACATATTCAATCACAAGCAGAGCAAACCAGTCCCTGGGATTTCTCCGCAGAAACTTAAAGATCAGCTCGAATAAAGTGAAGGAACATGCTTAAAAGGCCATTGTGACACCAAAGCTTGAATATGCCTCATCAGTCTGGGACCCACATACGAAAAACCCAAAGAGTAACAAGAAGGGCAGCACGATCTGTAACAAATAGATATCACAACACCAGCTCAGTTTCAGATATGTTAAATAACCTAAACTGGCCTACCTTAGAAGTGACGAAGAACAAGAACCCGTCTGATAATGTTTTATAAAATAATACACCAGATTGTCGCCATCTACCCTGCAAATTATCTCCTCGTTCCAACTGATTCTAGAACTAGACATGGTAATACTTATGGATATAGACAAATAGGAACATCTAACGACCCTTATAAATACTCTTTCTATCCAAGAACAATCTGTCAGTGGAATATGCTGCCAGTGACTGCACAACAAGCACCCACAGTTGACTCTTTTAAAGCTATTGTTACTGTGCCCATTATCGTCTCCACCGTCAGCTTTTAGATAAACATACTCTTAAGTCACGTATAAAGTTTTGCCACTTATCATGTTCAAAGTCTTATCTTTTATCATTTATTCTTGGTGTTGTCCTTATCATGTATAAAGTTCATCTCCTTATATGCAAATGAGGTTACTATAAATAGAAACAAAATGGCCGCGATTACGCAAGATTACGTCATCTTTGTTTGACTCCAAACCGACCCCAATACTACTTAGACAATTCAAAAACCATAGGTGCACAACAACTCATGCTGGTGAACATTCCTGTGAAGTTTGGTGACTCTAATACTAGCGGTTTCAGAGATACGCGCGACACAAAGTTTTTCTAATTTTAAGTCATCAGGGGCAATAACTCCAAAGTTATCAGGGGGAGACCATTCAAAAAACCCAGGTGCACAACAACTCATGCTGGTAAACATTCCTGTGAAGTTTGGTGACTCTAGCCGAACTGGTTTCAGAGATACGCGCGACACAAGTTTGTGACGGACAGACAGACGGACGGACTGACGAACGTTCTAGCGGATTGAGTGTATGTGGCTATTCTTTTGTTCAAAATAGCCACACAAACTGAAAATAAGCCACATAAAACCGATGAGAACAAAATATCTTTTGTTCTCATGTAATTATCTAGTCACATAAACAGGAAATGTTAGCGCGGACAGACGGACGGATGGACAGACAGACAACTCTGGCAAAAACAATATATCTCCACATAAATGGGGGAGACATAATAACTGATTTAGAATTTTCTTTTAATTGTTGCCATAACACATAATTATAACGCCCGTCAACAGCGGCTTACCCCCTTATGGTTCATATCTGTGTGTAAGGCTCCAAATCTTCGGTAAACTATGCAGAAACCGAAAGTCAGAAATCGAATCGAGAATGAGGTCATATTGAGAATGAGGTAATATTTTGCCTCATTGTAAGCTGACCAACTACGCTAAACGTTTTCTGACATTGTGGATATATGCATCTGAGCCCGATATTAACGTTGAGTTAACTAGTTTGTGGCACAAATCTACATTTTGTCTTTTGGAGACGTTTGAAAATAATATCGAGTGTACGATTTAGCCCGTATTGGTAAAAGCACACTGTACGGTTTAGACCCGATGTTTTTATACGGTTTAGACACGATTTTCTTTTAAAAAAAACCTGTACGGTTTAGACACAAAACAAATGCTACCGTTTGAATCTGCGCCGTAGGTCTAGATAGTATAATCACAACTATTTATTATGGATCTTCCTTCATGCAATGCCTGTTTGCGATTATGACAGCATATCACAAACAATTAGGATCGAGATCAGAAACATTGTACTTATAGACTTATGGGTAGAACATGACCTGGATATATACTAGTTAAAATTTCAGGACAATATTTTCATACAGCGTAAATAAAGATTAATCTGTATACCTGTCTGAAAAAACCCACCTACCCACCGATTATGCTTTACAAGCATTTAGCTGAGCAGATCTTATAATTAATTTCAGCAGGCGAACACTTCGGTGTTTGAATGGACCCCCCTCCCCCTGAAGCAGTTATTTCTAATACATTTAAGGTAAAATTTTGCTGGAAAAAGTCCCAATTCAACGCTGTTCCCCAGATAGCAGGCCGGTGTTGGCCCTGAATATTGTAAATGGGTTGGCATATTGGCTTATGGATTTGCGTTGGCTGACCGACGTTAGCCCAACATCAACTGGTTGGCATGTTGGCTTACGATTAGTGTTGGCTGTCCGACGTTGGCCCAACATTGGATTAACGCTGTATGGAATGCCACTCAATGAAGAAATAAATGTATATATTGGGCCAACGTTGGCCCAACGTAACAGTTCATTCGAATATATTAGATATACTAGTTATGAAAAGATACATACATTAGCCCAACACAGACATATAGGTCAAAAGTGTTGAATGTAAGTATGTACAATGACATGAGTATACGTCCAGAATCTGCATTTAAAAATCTTTGGTCCAATAAATCTTCTTCTATCTTCTTCTATGATAATGGCAAGCATTCTTTCCAGAATATCATGGCCATGCGTGGGGGTTAGTAACAGTGATAGAAGTGCTAGGTCTCTCAGGCTACTCAATCCACCTAGGAGAACCACGGCAACGTGAAATAGTGCAAAAACTAACACTTTAAGACTTAGATGCCTAATAATCCACAATATGTACAAGTATGGTTTTGGTGCAGGAAAATAGGTATTAGTTATGTTAAAAATAAAAGCAGATAGACACAAGTTACGCTGTCCAAGCACTTGCAGCCAGCGCCGACTTAAATCCGGAGACAGAGTCGGAGCTGACTACATACTGAGGCAGAGTGTTCCACAGGCAGACAGTACGTGGAAAATACGAGAACTTGTAGGTGTCATTTATGGGCTGAACAAGATGATATGCCTGGTTGTGATAATGCCTAGATTGTCTATTATGTGGCTGTAAGTATTGATTCATGTTTAGATCCACTCTGTTGTTAAGGTATTTCCATCAATGGCCATTTGTTTACCTCTATTCAATTTGACCGTCATATTAAAAATTGATTAAATCTATATTTTTAACACTTTTTCAGCAATTATTTTAATACAGTTATTAAGTAAATGTCCTAGTGTAGTTCATAAATGTTAAACAACACTTTTTAAGAGTTAAATAAAAACAATAATTTTTACCTGAAAATATGCAAAAAGAGGTGTCATATAACTCACTTTTCCAGATTTTTAAAAAAAAAAAAAAATTCTTTCAAAAGAATCATTCCAAATATCTTCTTTAGTCCAGTTGATGTATTAATAAGTCCTTATTATATGATAAATGTTCCAAATTAACTTTTCCCCAACACCACTATATTTCAATCATAGCAAACATACGAGGGCTTTTCAGTATGTAATGAAACTAGCGCTCGATTTTCCTTGCATTGCACGTGGCCGCTAATCCCTTTATATACATGCTCAATTCACTATCTACCCTTTACACTGATACATAGTCAAACAACTAGGTCTGACGGGTCACGGGTTCGCCGAGTCCATTTTTAAGGGAGATCAGCATTTCGGATATCCACGTGCCATTTATAAAAGAAAATGTTCAGTTATAGGTATAAAGAATAAGCGCATTTGTTATCGGAAATATAGCGTAGTGGATAAGTCGTAGGACCATAAAGAAGTATATGATCAGCGAACATTTTATTAGGCGCAGGTTTGAGTCTCGCATCAACCTAAAATATTTTTTTTTGCTAAAAATATTAAAGAAAGTCCCCTTAAGAGCATTAGTTTTGTTGTGCATTAAGAAGCCGCCTGTACAAGACATTTGCTAAAACTTATATTGATATTCATATTTAAGCATCGATTTATTATTGAAAATATGGCTAATATAGGACTCGAACTCAAACAAAGGCACCCTTCCCTAACATTGACGAACATGTGCATAAATGGCCATTACAATTATACAATACGACATAAAATAATACTCTACTATTCATTCAAAATTTAAAAAAAATGTTTAAGGTCGACACGGGATTCGAACACACGCTCAATAAGAACTACTCTCGCAATATCTTCTGCGTACCTAGACTTTACCCACTGCGCTAAACTGCTGACAACAATTCCGCCTTCAATTTTATCTTATATACTAAACTCGTCTGTTTAAAAATTGGTCCGAGAACATGCGGAATGCTGATCTCCCTAAAAAATGGACTCGACTGACCTTTGACACGTCAGACCTAGTTGTTTGACTATACAAAATATGTGTAGGTCGGTTATATAAATATTGCTAAAAGTGTACATAACGATCTCGAGAAAGCGTTAAAATTCGGAATCCATTTGTTTGTTTCTTAAATAAACCATCAGTTGCATTACATACTGAATGTCCCTCGTATGATTTGCTATGATTGAAAAAGTGGTGCTGGGAAAAAAGTGAAATTGGAACATTTATCATATAATAAGGACTTATTGATACACCAACAGGACTAAAGAAGATATTTAGAAGGAAACTTTTGATATTTTTTTAGAAAATTTTTTATCTGGAAAAGTGAGTTATATGACACCTCTTTTTTGCATATTTTCAGGTAAAAATTAAAGTTTTTATTTAATTCTTAAAAAAACTTTGTTTAAGATTTATGAACTATATACTACGACCTTTACTTAATAACTGTATTAAAATAATTGCTGAAAAATTGTTAAAAATATAGATTTAATCAATTTTTAATATGAAGGTCAAATTGAAAGAAAGTAAACAAGCGGCCATTGCCGGAAATACCTTAACAATTTTATAGAATAGGATAAGTCTGCTGGTAACACGCCTACTTTCTAGGGATGGCCAGTTTAGTGAGGAGAGGATGTTTGTCATAGAACCAGGTGCTTTTGAGTAGTTATTTGTAACAAATCTAGCAGCACGTTTTTGAACAGATTCAACTCTTTCCACATCCTTCTTCAGATAAGGGTCCCAGGTAGAGGATGAATATTCTAAAGTAGGACGCACCAAAGAGTTGTATGCTGCTATTTTTGTCTCTTTGGAGGAAGAGAGAATGTTACGCTTGCGGACTGGCTTTAGATGTTACTTTATTAACATGAGCGTTCCATGAAAGATCTGTAGTGAGTTCTATCCCTAAATAAGTGACTTGGATAACAGTCTGAAGAGGTTGATTGTGTAACGTGTACTGGGTCTTTTTGACTTTCTTGGCACGGCCTGTAATGTGCATTATATGGCGAATTAAATGTATGTTTTTTCTCATTAACATTTTATAATTTTTATACGCCCTGTCCGTCCGTTCGTTCGTTCGTTTGTCCGTCAACATTTTGTTTGTCCGCAGTTTTCTCGGAAAACTATTTGACAGATATAAATGAAACTTCACACAAATGTTTAATGCAGCAAGATCTGAAGCTGAGTTGATTCTGAGGTTCATTTGATTTTTCGTTTCAGAGTTATGGCCCTTGTCCTTAAAAAATAATGCAAATACATGCAAATAGTTTGTCCGCTGTTTTCTGGGAAAACTGTTTGAGAGATATTAATGAAACTTCACACAAATGTTTAATGCATCAAGATCTGAAGCTGAGTCGATTCTGAGGTTCATTTTATTTGTCGTTTCGGAGTTATGGCCCTTTTACTTAAAAAATAATGTAAATACATGCAACTAGTTTGTCCGCTGTTTTCTGGGAAAACTATTTGAGAGATATTAATGAAACTTCACACAAATGTTTAATGCATCAAGATCTGAAGCTGAGTCGATTCTGAGGTTCATTTTATTTGTCGTTTCGGAGTTATGGCCCTTTTACTTAAAAAATAATGTAAATACATGCAAATAGTTTGTCCGCTGTTTTCTGGGAAAACTATTTGAGAGATATTAATGAAACTTCACACAAATGTTTAATGCATCAAGATCTGAAGCTGGGTTGATTCTGAGGATCATTTGATTTTTCATTTCAGAGTTATGGCCCTTGTCCTTAAAAAATAATTCAAATACATGCAAATGGTTTGTCCGCTGTTTTCTGGGAAAAATATTGAGATATAAATGAAACGTCACACAAATGTTTAATGCATCAAGATCTGAAGCTTAGTCGATTCTGAGGTTCATTTTATTTGTCGTTTCAGAGTTATGGCCCTTTTACTTAAAACATAATGCAAATATATGCATATAGTTTGTCCGCTGTTTTCTAGGAAAACTGTTTGACAGATATTAATGAAACTTCACACACATGTTTAATGCATCAAGACCTGAAGCCAAGTCAATTCTGAGATTATTGCCCTTGCACTTATTAGAAATAATGCAAATATATGCAAATCTGAGGATGGCCATAACTTTTTCATTTGAAATGATATTAACTTCAACTTTTGTATATGGTTAAACCGTAATATGAATTTTCACATATATTGCGGGGTTTTTGATATTTCATTTCATTCTAAAGTTATGGTCCTTGAACTTTTTGTGTTCGTTACTTTGTTTATTGGTCAACTTTTAGTTTGTCTGTTGTTTTCTGGGAAAACTATTAAAATGATATAAATGAAACTTAACACAAATGTTTTAATCAACAAAATCTGAAGCTGAGTTTATTTTGAGATTCATTCAGTTTGTCTTTACAGAGTTATGGCCGTTGCACTTTACAAAAATCTGCAAATATGAGGATTAGCTGTAACTTTTTTATTTAATAAGATATTCACTTCAATTTTTTAAAAATAGTATCACCTTAATATGGAAATCAAGATCTGAAGCACAAATTAGGAAATGTCAACACTTATAAGGCATGTTGAATCAGAGAAAGTTTGCAAGTGGGCGTATTATGTACCGTATGCGGTACTCTTGTTGTTATATTATATATATTTTCACATGCTTTACATTACGCTTTTAAAATACATACAGACCCTACGAAAAAGCATTTTAGACATTCCAAACAGACGCTGACGAGATATCTAGACCAAGTGCTAAATGACATCACTAATTAAACTTCCCTATACACTTAATCAGGGAATGATAGACGAGCTTAAATTGGGACGACTATCTCTTACCTTTCTTTTAGATAATATATTTGTGCGTTATGGGGATACCATATATCGTCAAGTTGTTGGTATACCCATGGGTACAAATTGTGCCCCTCTTGTTGCAGATTTGTTTTTGTATTGCTACGAGAGGGATTTTATGCTTAGCTTAAAACCTGATACACAGACCGATATTGTTAATGCTTTTAATAAAACTTCAAGGTATTTAGACGATATTTTGAATTTAGATAATCCTTATTTTGATACTATGGTTTCTTCAATCTACCCAAAAGAACTGTCTTTAAACAAAGCTAATCAATCTGACATTAATGCTTCATTTTTAGATTTGAATCTTTCAATTACAAATGATAAAGTTTCGTCCAAAGTATACGATAAAAGAGAAGATTTTAATTTTAAAATTGTTAATTATCCTTTTCTAGATGGGGATGTGCCACGTTCTACATCTTATGGGGTTTATATTTCTCAACTTATTAGGTTTGCCCGAGCCTGTTCTTTGCTTGAAGATTTTAACAGACGTAATTTAGTTATAACTGATAAACTTCTTAAGCAAGGTTACAGATATCACAAACTTCGGAAAACTTTTTCTAAATTTTATTATCGAAATTTACCTCTCATTAGTAAATATAATTGCAATCTACGGACGTTACTGCGACAAGGCATTTCTCAACCAGAATTTTATGGGGATGTTATCTACAAACTTAGGAAAATTCGGGGTCATATCCATTTTCATGATTTGTTTATAAAACGCATTAAAACATTTAAAAAGAAAGGTTATGATCCTATTATATTGCAACACACTGCATGTTTGGTTATCGACCCTTTTACAGTCGGTAGCTACGCTTCCCTCTTGCTTGCGCGATGACAGGCCGAGGGTAGTACTCTATGATGGCATACTCTTAAACTTGGATACAGGAGGAGCTTACCAGACTCATGTATTACTTTTTCCCTGTCGTGCCCTTAACGGCTTACCTGCAGGTGCGCTGACTTCAGCAAAGTCATTGAGTACATATTTGACGGATTGTCACAGTTATTATGCTATGTTTTACATGTTGTCCTGTGTTCACCGTCGTCTATGTTGTGGGTAAGTCCAGCGGGGATACCTTTATTTACAATATTTGTAAAGCTAGGGTGACTTTGAGAGAAGTGTGAGGTTAGGACGTCCGTAAACCGGTTTAAACCCCCAGTGGTGTTTTTGCTGCTGACCGTGCCAAGGCGGTACTCTCTTTGTCACCCTTCCTTTTGTTTGCCTTGAGTCTTTGTGCTTGTGGTTTGTTCATGTTGTGGAACGTTTGTCCCTGTTTCTTGTGTGTCTTTTGGTGTTTTCTGTGTTCATTTCGTGTGTGTGTGTGCGTTTGGGTGTGTGGTTGTGTGTGTGTGTGTGTCATGCTGTCTATCGGTGTTTTGGTGGTGGTTGCGTCTTGCATGTGGCTTTGCCTGCTTGACTTTACTACTTTTCCATTTATATAGATCTAATACATGTGCAAACAATTTGCATCCAGATTAGATGCCTAGTAAGTTGTAACCCAGTGTTGTTTTGTTATGTTGTTGGGTCGGCGATATAAGTTGTTACTGTTGATAAGCCATCAAACAAATACTATCTCAAATGAGGAATAAGTATACAAGAACACAAGCGTGTTGTATTGATGACGTTTAATTCGCGACTGTCCGTAAAGGACCCAGCCGCTCCAGCCTCCAGTACACATAATCATTTGCATGTTATAGTCTATTTCAACAATCATAAAACATCTCCCTTCTTTTAAAAAAAGAAAATCAATGTATCAATATATGAATTTATATAGATATATGATTTGATTAAAGTATCTTAATACATATCAACTATTATGAAAAATAAGGGATATCTATAGTGTGAAAGTTTATCTGAAACTCTAATTTCTATTGTAAACATGCATTAACATTAAACTAATTGAAATGTCAGAAACAATTAACATCATTGTACTGGCTGCGTGCTGATCGTATTACACAGTCCATTCACGGCTGTCGTAGCACATATGTTTCACCATTCTCCCAGACCGTGTTACATAAAGGGGCATTGAATGAAGTTGTTGCCGGGCGGTCAGGTAGAAGGGGCTGCTGAGGGGAAATTGGTTGATTTACATCCCTAGCTAATATGTCTGGGCAGAAGGGTGTTATGTCTGATACATTTTCATTGGTTTTGTGCAGAGCTGCCCTATTTCTGCGATATATTCTACCATCCTTTGTCTGAATTGAAAATGACCTTTTTCCATGCGTCCCAATAACCTTTGCAGTTAACCAAATTTTGCCAAATTGAACTTTTACTGGGGTCATTGATCGAAATTTGTTTCAAAGGCCTTGCATTTCTGTCATAGTTTGCTTTTTGCTTTAACTTTAGCTGTTGCATTTTGACTTTGACGGTTTGATGTTTGACAGTTTGGGGTGATAGCGCCTTGTTGGTAATTGGCACAACGGACTTTGTCCTGCGGCCTAAAAGAAGTTGTGCAGGCGTAAATCCGCATTCAAGAGGTGTATTTCTATACTCCAGAAAAGCTAAATATGGGCTTTGACCAGATGCGTTAGCTTTCTTCATGAGTTTCTTGGCAATGCCTACTCCTTTCTCAGAAAGAGCGTTTCCTTTCGGATGCAAAGGAGAGGATGTGTGATGTTCAAACATCCAAGTTTTTGCAAAATTTGCAAATTCCTGGCTGCTGAATTGAGGACCATTGTCGGTTACTAATGTTTCGACAATTCCGTTTCGCGACATGTGCACCTGCAGTTTGCGTACAACTGTATCAGATCGCATGTCTGGCAGATAATCAACTTCGAAGAAACGACTGTAGTAATCAATTGTCAACAGATAATTCTTGCCATCAAGATGAAATAGATCTGCGCCTACTTTTTGAAACGGTCTGTCTGGGAACTCGGTCGATATCATGGGCTCTTTTGCGTTCGAGTCCCTATGTGTGAGGCAAACTGAGCATTGTAGCACGTGTTCTGTAATTGCTTTGCTCATTCCGGGCCAAAACAAGCTATCTTTCGCCCTTTCTAATGTTTTTGTAACCCCGAGATGACTGGAGTGTACTTGCTGAATCATGTGATTTCGCAAGCCGCGTGGAATGAGTAACGTTTGACCTCTGAATATGAGGTTGTCCTCGACGGATAATTCGTCTCTGTGATTCCAGTATTCGCGAATTTCCGGTTTGCAGTCTGACCTTTCCCTGGGCCAACCTTCGAGTATAGTCTGTTTCAGAGATGACATTTGCGGGTCGTTTGAAAGCTCTTGTCTCAAACTCTCTAAACGCCTATCAGTGACAAACAGGTGTTTTTTCACCGTGTGAACATGTAGATCCAGATCTTGGATCAGGGAAGGGAACGTTTCTTTCATATAATGTCGAGAAAGACAATCGCTGACGGGAATGTCCTTTCCGCTTACATGACGAACCGTAATACTGTATTTCTGCAGCTGTAGTAACATTCTCTGCAAACGAGGGGGTGCAGCGTGCAGCGGTTTGAGCATAATTGAAGCAATTGGTTTATGATCAGAATGTACAATGACTTCATGTCCGTATGTGTATTGATGAAACCTTTTGCAACCAAATAAAATTGCGAGAAGTTCCTTCTCTATTTGTGCATAACCAGTCTCAGCTGAAGTTAAACTTTTTGACGCGAAAGCTAAGGGTCACCCATTTTGCATAAGGCACGCGCCCAATCCCGATTTACTAGCATCTACCTCAAGCGTGAGGGGCTCTGAAGGGTTGTAATATCCTAGAACTGGGGCATTTGTAATGATTTGTTTAACCTCAATGAAAGCTTTATTTTGCGGCTCATCCCATTGGAATTCGGATTCCTTTTTCAATAGAGCGCGAAGTGGCGCTGTGACCTCTGACAGGTTTGGCGCAAATTTGGCCATGTAATTGACCATCCCGAGAAACGTTTCGAGCTTTCCGCGGGAGTCTGGGATTTCAATTTTCAAAATGGCTTCGATTTTGCCAGGATCCGGTTTGAGCCCTTGGCTACTAACGATATGTCCGAAAAAAGGAACTTCGTTCACCCCTATGACGCACTTATCTGGGTTAAACCTTATTCCTTTTTCGCGTGCACGGTCCAGTGCGTTTCTGAGATTTGGGTCGTGCTCTTCGTTTGTTCGACCATAGATCAAAATATCGTCAACAATGGCTTCTATGCCTGGCAAACCCTCAAATATTTCATTCACTTTCTGTTGAAAGATGTCACCTGATGATGATATGCCAAAGGGAAGCCGTAAGTATTTATACCTCCCGAATGGCGTACCGAAACAGGTCAAATTCGATGATTCCTCGTCGAGCCGAACACTCCAATAAGCATGTGTAATATCAAGTATGCTAAAACGCGTCGCGCCCGAGAGCTTTGACGTCACGTCATCTAACGTCGGTGACGGATAATGCGGTCTTCGAATGGCTTCGTTTAGAGCCTTAGGATCAAGACAGACGCGCAATTTGCCAGTTTTTGGCTTTTCCACGACAACAATCGAATTCACCCAGTCTGTGGGTTCAGTTACCTTTGATATGATGCCGTCTTTTTCCATTTTGTTAAGCTCTATCTTTAATTTGGATCTAAGAGCTTCAGGTATCCGGCGCGGCGGATTGACTACTGGCATCGCGTTTTCCTTCAGGTGCAAATGGCACGAACCTGGAATGACGCCTATACCATCAAACAAATTGCCGTATTCGCTCATGACCTTTCCTTTAGTCAGCGGGTTACTATATACGGGCTTTTTATCATGTTCATGCTTGTGTGAGTCTACAGAGTATGTGAGTTTGATCAACTCGAGATCAAGCGATGATTGCAGACCTATCAAACAAGGGGATGTACCCTCTACAACATAAAAAGGTGCACGGATCGCCCTGCCGTTGTGTTTGCATTGCAGTGTAATTTTGCCGAGGACCTTTATTGTGTTCCCTGAATATGCAGTAAGCTTGCAGTCATGTGGCTGTAAGGGGCTTTGCAGGGAGAGTGAATGGAATACATTTTGAGAAATTGTATTCACAGCACTACCTGAATCAATTTTGAATTCGATATGGTTCTGGTTTGGGCCAAGGTCAAGGGTCACAAATGCACGGTCTGGTGAATGAGAAACAGTGCTTACCGTGTCTAAGTAGTATTCGGCAACATAATCCATTTCCTTCGGAAGTTCATTGTCAATGTCATAAACAGTTTTTCTAGATTTGCACATGGATTGGAAATGGTTGCGCTTCTTGCACTTATGGCACTGTTTACCGAAAGCCGGACACAGTCTTTTATCAAACTTATGAAAAGTCCCACAGTTGTTGCACGTCTTTCGTCCTTGTTGCTGATGCTGTTGATGCTGCTGATGCTTTTGTGGTTGCTGGCGTTGCTGTTGTTGGGGCCAACGCCTCCGCACGAGGTCTACTCCGCTCGCAAGCGCCTGGGCACCACCACACGATGCCATCGTCTTCAGCTGCTCACACGAATATTCAAATGTCTGCGCAGTCTCTACAGCTTTATCTAGCGTCAAAGCTTCTCCTACGTTAATCAGCTTTTCACGGAGCTTAACGGATGAAGTCCCGAAGACAATCCGGTCACGGATCATTTCATCGCTGGCTGCTCCAAACTTGCAGTCTGCTGCTGCGAGTTTCAATTTGGTGACGAATGTCTCGATGCTGTCAGCACTCTGCGTTATGTTATTGAATTTGTATCTGGCGAAAATTGGATTGAGTTTAGGTTGAACATAATCTTTGAATTTTTTGTAATATGTGTCCAATTTCTTTGCATCTTCGGCACTAATTCCAGACCAAGTCTGCTGTATGTCCCGACCTTTGTCGCCAACCCACAGAAGAAGATAGGATATTTTCTCCTCTTCCGTTTTTCCTTTCAATGGGCCCGAAAACACTAGTTGAGCATGTCGCTGAAATTTGTCCCATGACTCTGGCAAATTGGAGTTACCCCAGTCCATGGTTGGGATGGATACACCGCACATGTCCATTTTGCAAGTGTCTAATTTATCACAAATTCCAAATAATAATTTCCGTGTAAATGTCAAAAAGTTCAGTTTACTCTGACATCATGTTTTGTTATGTTGTTGGGTCGGCGATATAAGTTGTTACTGTTGATAAGCCATCAAACAAATACTATCTCAAATGAGGAATAAGTATACAAGAACACAAGCGTGTTGTATTGATGACGTTTAATTCGCGACTGTCCGTAAAGGACCCAGCCGCTCCAGCCTCCAGTACACATAATCATTTGCATGTTATAGTCTATTTCAACAATCATAAAACAAGTGTCACATCAAATATCCAAACTGATTGCCATCCGGTCTCTTAATTATAATCAAACACTTTTTTGTTTCCAATATGGAAAACAGTCAAACAGGGAGAGCCATACACGAAATGACACCGCACCAAACACCATCAAACAAGAAACGGTAAAGCCACAAGACAAAACATAACAGGACGCATATCAGACGAAAAACAGTAGATCTAAACATTAAGCATATTAAACAACAAAATTGACCGTAGGCTGAAAGCAGGAGTACCGCCTTGGAACGGCCAGTAACCAAAATAAGCTACTGGGGGACTTAAACCTGGTTTAAGGGTACCCAACCTCGTCCTTATCCCACTTTCACCAAAGTCAAAATCTATGAACAGTGTTGAATTGAGACCTTTTCCAGTAAAATTTTACTTTAAAAATATTGAAAATAACTGCTTCATGGGGCTTTCCATTCAAACATCGAAATTTTTGCCTGCTGAAATTAATATTTCTTATAAGATCTGCTCAGCTAAATGCCTGTAAAACATAATCGGTGGGTAGGTTCTTTTTTCAGACAGGTATACAGATTAATCTTTATTTACGCTATATGAAAATATTGTCCTGAAATTTTAACTAGTATAGATCCAGGTCATGTTCTACCCATAAGTCTATACAATGTTTCTGATCTCGATCCTAATTGTTTGTGATATGATGTCATAATCGCAAACAGGCATTGCATGAAGGAAGAGACATAATAAATAGTTGTGATTATACTATCTAGACCTACGGAGCAGATTCAAACGGTAGCATTTGTTTTGTGTCTAAATCGTACAGGTTTTTTTTTTTTTTTTAAAGAAAATCGTGTCTAAACCGTATAAAAAACATCGGGTCTAAACCTAGAGGAGCTTTCTGCATAACTTTCGTCCTGCATTAAGCAACCAGATACAGTGCGCTTTTACCACTACGGGCGTTTACACTCGACATTATTTTCAAACGTCTCCAAAAGACAAAATGTAGATATGTGCCACAAAGTACTGTAGTTAACTCAACGTTAATGTCCGATAATCGGGCTCAGAAGCATATAGCCACAGTGTCAGAAAACGTTTAGCGTAGTTGATAAGCTTACAATGAGGCAAAATATGACCTCATTCTCGATCCGATTTCTGACTTTTGGTTTATGCATAGTTTACCGAAGATTTTGAGCCTTACACACAGACATGAACCATACGGGGATAAGCCGCTGCTGACGGACGTTATAATTCTGTGTTATGGCACCAATTAAATGACTGAAAGAAAAATCTACATAGTTTAAAAAGTGTAAAAATGTGATGGTTACATTTCAGCCTCCGTTTTGTCCGCCATCTTGGAAAAGTCTAAACATTGGCGGCCGTACAGCTTGCGGCGTTTACTAAAACCCGGAACGGAACGGAACTCGGAACGGAATATTTTTGGAACGGTAATATTGAATGGAACAAAATATCTCGGAACGGAAGTAATCATTGTTTCTAAATATAGAATAAACTTGCTAAAACCAGGAACGGAAGTAATCATTGCTTCTAAATATAGAATAAACGTGTTAAAACCCGGAACGGAAGTTGGTCTTTTTCTCGGAACAATATAGCATTACTTAGCGACGACGGCATTATTATCATTGACGTCACATGGACGTTGTTACTGTGCTAAAACCCAAAGACAGAAATATTCCAGTTTTGGAGTTATGTTTTTTTCGAAATATCGAACATACTGAAGATCCCAATTTTGTTTTTTAATTTCTATTAGTTCCATACACTTGTCCTTATCTCTGGAACGCAGCACATCATGAAGATCATTGATGTATGTATGTCTTTCCTCACGGACGAGATTGTCTGCCAGCCAGCGCTGCACATCTTGGCGTATGTGCCGCCAGCACCCAAAAAGATGTAAAGGGGTGTTTTCCTTGATGGAATTGACTATGGCAGATTCCATGTCGATGACAATAGGTAAACCTTTCAAAGGCTTTATTAGTGAGGAGAATTTTCTAAAGAAGGTGCTGTGAGTTTCCTGTAATTTTCTTTCATGTATTAAAAACATGCCTGCCATTAAGGGATTTTTTTCGAACATTATGTGTTTGAAGACAAGTGGTGAAACGTAAAAATCGCCTAAACTGAATGTGGTGTCATAACTCAACAAAAAGTCCTGATCTTTTAATTTGATAATGGAATTCAACTCGTCTATCAGCTCCTGTGAACCAGCGATTACTGTCAGATCTGGAAATGTTGTTATATTGTGTATGAAACCCCCCTCATAAGCAATCTCGTGTGTGTTATAGATAGCATCCCTTGTTAATCGTATCTCTTCTTTTTGTGCAGCACGTATGTTGTGAACCTGTTTCACATTTCTAGGTTTCGAAACAGCATCATGCCCGTCTGTGTTATCGCAAACCAAATCCTTGTACACTTTGTGGGCCTTTTCAATATGTGGACGAGTTTGAAGATCTTTGATAACTGATGGTTTGGTTCTAAAAAAGGGGTTTACATGCTTCGCATTTCCATGAGGTTTATTTTCCGAAAGACTATCATCGCCAATATAATGTATAACGGCCACATTGTCAGGGTTTACTAATGGAAAATATACTTCCCTTCTGAATGTTTTGTCACATTTCCCACTCGCCGTCTTAATGTAGAAATAGCTCTTCAGGTACTTAGGATTTGGTCTTGGCAGAGGTTTTCGGGATCCCTGATTAATCCATCTGTAAGATAATGGAACTTTTCATCAGAACATTATATTATATGGACACAAGAAATACACCATTTTAAAAATATATTTAGAAATTAAGATCTAAAAGGAAAGAATTATAGACATATACATACGCATGGCCATCGGCTTTCCAATCATCTTTTTTTGCAGATGAACTTTTAAAGATAAATAAATCTCCTCCTTTTGGTCTTAAGGGAATTTCCGATGTTGTGTGGTCGTACGTGAAAAGTGTTAACAGTTCTGATATACCAAGAGCATTTTTTCTAAGCAAAGTCTGATTGTTTTCAACTGAAAGCATGGCCTGTGCAATGTTAAATAAAATGAATAAAATGACGTCGTCTCCAAGTACAACGTAGCGTCATCATTACAACGTTGTAAGTGTGAAATGACGTTGTCTCTAGGCTAAGTAAAGATAATAAATATTTTCCGAATAGTTTGTAATGATCCGTTCCAAATTAATCTTTTCAATATTTTTGTTTTGTTCCGTTCCGAGTTACGACCCGCTCCAGATTAATCTGTTCCATATCTTTGTTTTGTTCCGTTCCGAGTAACGACCCGTTCCAAATTAATCTGTTCCGTATTTTTGTTTTGTTCCGTTCCGCGTTCCGTTCCGTTCCGGGTTTTAGTAACGACCACAGCTTGCACCACAGTGGTTTGATCCGCATTCGTTAATAACCGTAGAAGGCGGAGCAATGCTGAGCAAATGCTAATTTACAAAGTATAATTCTACTTTACTAGATGCACCTTGACGGAATTATTTATGCAAAAACACAAACATATTGCCATTTTGTGTTTTGAATTAATTAAATTTGTTCCATTTTTCTTCTTCAGAAAATGGACTTTGAAAATCGATCCAAAAGATCTACTAAAAGATGCCCCGCCTTTAACAAATCTGGCTGAAATGGCTGTAATTATCGTATCGGTCCGGGTGCGAAATATTGAGACATTAAACCAGCAATTTTCTATTTCTAGACAAAAATCATAATTTTGCCAAACGACCCATAGATCTTTTAACTAACATACCGGTCCTGTTTTGTAACTTGAAAGCATCGAAAAATTGCGTTAGTTATAGTTTTGCTTGTGACAACTCGAGATAGATCCAAATTTGTTAATGTTATTGCTGTTTCAGTTTTGACTTTTGTGCTGGCTTTCCTATAGAAATATGTCGAATTGACAAGTTGACTTATAAGGTAAACTGCCGAAAAATGGCGGATTCAGAAAGGGACCAGTTCGAAGTATACTATTTTCCAACGTCATTTTCATCTCAGAAGGTAAAGACCGACAATTAAATGTGAAAAAAAATGGAGGACAATGCCACCTTCATAATTTTGTTTCTCAGTTGTTGCCTTGTTGGAGACCGTTTCATCAAACTTCTCTTCTGAGTATACGCGGTTCTAAGCCTTGACAAACAGAGTAGACCCAGATTAGACTGCTCCTAAAACTGATCAGGGTCTGTTGTGTTTGCTTGTTGAATGATTGAGATCTGATTCTGTAGTTTTCTACTTTGGCTAAAATCTCGTGTGTTAACTGTGCCATTTGAAAATTGATGCTTTTATATTCAAGATGCCATCATTTCTTGTATGAATATCCAGGGAGCAAAGGGCTAAGCGATGTTGGCACTGAGATGTTTGAAATACATAGCATGGTTAAGAATAATGTGACTTTGGTCTGTGATGTTTAGATCTATGGGTGCTGAAGAAATCGCCTAGTGACGAAATCGCCTAGAAAGCAATTATATAGTGATTGTATTTCGCACCCATGGTGCAGGTAGTGATGACATGAGAGAACTATACAGAGTGTTTGTAACAAGAATAAATTGTCCTGTTGTGTTGTTTTCCAAATCAAGATGACCAAGATTGGACGATCATTGCGGCCCCTGATCACCACCTGGAATTTGACAGCCCAATATTACAGGGGTTGATAATTATATACCGAATATTAGCAGAAAGTGAAAATGTCATACGCACGAAATAAGTTATAATATGAGTCTTACTTCTTGTTAGATGATCTGCATCCAATACATTTTCGAAATGCAATTTTAGTTAGTACAAAATGTCGGTAAAAAATCAAAAAAATCTTGTCGGTAGTCTGTGGAATTATTCACTTCCTATGAAGTGACGTATCCCATTACGTCCCATTATAATAATTTTATTTTTTACTGTGATAACGGACAGTTTTTATAATAATATTTCTAATCAATTTACTGGATCCAGATCATATTACAGTGATTAAGACTTAGATATTTTCACTTATGCCATAACTATTGATATCATTATCGCTCTTTTTACCATTTTCTGTCAAAGTCAATGTAGTGATCAGGGGTTACACTGATCAGATCCAGATCATCTGACTAGACATAAGACTCATACAATAACCTGTTCCGTGCGTATGACATTCTTACTTTCTGCATAAATATTATAATTATCGCTCCTTATACATAAATATCTTATGTCAAATTGATTCTATGTAGTGATCAGGGGCTACACTGATCGATCAATCTTGGTCAATCTTGATCTGGAAAATAATACCACATAACAATTTAATCTTGTTACAAACATTCTTTAAAGTTCTGTCATGTTAACCGTCCTGTACCATAGGTGCGAAATACAAACACTATATAATTGCTTTCTAGGCGATTTCTCCAATTGGTTTACTATATATCTAATTGTAGGCGATTTCGTCACTAGGCGATTTCTCCGTAAACCAGATCTATATGTCTGCGATAATTACGTGTGATAATATATTTGACCGTGCTATATATGGCTTTAACCAGAACTATATTGAATTTGAAATGTATACTGTTAATAATCCCGTTCTAAACCAAAACCTTGCTACATTATTTTAAGTTTATCTTATAAAGGTGGCCGTTAGACCAGGTTTGACTCTAACTTTCATCCGACATTAAGCTACCACCTGTCTTAAAGGCATTTCGAAAGGAATGTTGACCCATGAAACCCCATGCTGTGTATTGTGGGTACTTTATGGTGATACACTGGGAAATTCACTGCTGGATATAGATAGTCAATTATCAGGTTATCCCTATATGCACTATGCAGCAGAATTATTGATAAAATACCTACAGGTACATGAAATGATAGTTCGTGTTATTTATCATTGATTTCTCTGTAAACAATGATGTTTGTTTCAGCAGTTAATTTATAGCATTATTATCATAATTATTTTAATAATTTTTATTATGCGAGTCATATAAAATGGTCTTTATTGTTTGCGTGTCAAAAGCAAACAGAGCAGACACTGATCAGACGGCTTCTGTAGGAGTTGTCTGATCTGGATCTACTCTGTCTGCTATCGTTGTTAACAAAACTTTAACGTTGCTTATAACTTCTGAATTAGACAATTCATATTTGGTATGCAGATAGCTTGGGTGAGGCCTTTTTAGCTCACCAGAGCACAAAGTGCTCAGGGTGAGCTTTTGTGATCGCCCGTTGTCCGTCGTCCATCAGCGTGCATCGTTCGTCGTCTGTCGTCAACAATTTGAACCTTTAAAAATCTTCTCCTCTGAATCTACAGGGATCTCAACTTTCATCTTTGGCACATAGCATCATATTCAGGTCCTCTACAAAAGTTATATAAATTATGCCCCTGGGGTCAAAATTGGCCCCGCCCCAGGGGTGCCTTGTTTTCAATAGAAACATAGTAAAAGTTTAAAAGTGTAAAACTTTGAAAATCTTCTCCTCTGAAACTGGAAGGTTCTCAGCTTTCATATTTGGCACATAGCATCATGTTCAGGTCCTCTACAAAAGATACATAAATTATGGCCCCGGGGTCAAAATTGGCCCCGCCCCAGGGGTGGGCAGTTTTCAATAGAAACAAATAGTGAAATCTTTGAAAATCTTCTTCTCTGAAACTTGAAGGCTCTCAGCTTTCATATTTGGCACATAGCATCATGTTCTGGTCCTCTACAAAAGTTATATAAATTATGGCCCTGGGGCCAAAATTGTCCCCGCCACAGGGGTGGGCAGTTTTCAATAGAAACATATTGAGAAAACTTTGAAAATCTTCTGCTCTGAAACTGGAAGGTTAATCTCAGCTTTCATATTTGGCTCATAGCATCATGTTCAGGTCCCCTACAAGTTTTTCTAAATTATTCCCCTGGGGTCAAAAGTTGGCCCGCCCCAGGGCCGGCTAGTTTTCTATAGAAACATATAGTGAAAACTTTGAAAATCTTCTCCTCTGGTTGTCTGGTGAGCACTTCAGGGCCATTCTGGCCCTCTTGTACTTGATACAAGGATACATGAAATCAGGTCAAGGTCAAGGTCCCATTTCGAAAACTTTGCAGTGTTTAACAAATGTTAACATTGCTATAACTTCTGAACTACAAATGCTAAGCAATTCATCTTTGGTACACAGATGGCTTTAGTAAAGGCCTTTCAGTTGATATAAAGATATTTGGAATTAGGTCAAGGTCAAGATCACTATTTTGACAAGTTGGCCATCATTGAAAAACCTCAACATTTTGTCTGAACTTCTGAAACACATATGCTAGACAATTCATATATGGTATGGAGATAGCTTTGGTGAAGGCCTTTCTGTTGATACAAGGATACATGAAATTGGGTCAAGGTCTAGGTCACTGCTTTGAAAACTTGGCTGCTTTTAACAAACTTTAATATTTTGCTATAACTTCTAATCCACAAACACTAGGCAATTCACCTTTGATATTCAGATAGCTTTGGTAAGTACCTTACAGATGACATGAAGATACCTGAAATCAAGTCAAGGTCAAGATCACTATTTTGAAACATTGGCTGTCATTAAAAATTTGTTATAACTTCTGAACTACATAATTATGCTAGACAATTTATATATGATATGCAGATAGCTTGGGTGAAGGCCTTTCACTTGAAAAATCCAGCTTTAAAGCGGTTTCTGCATTAGCTTGTTTGATGATAAGCACCAATGCATTAATCCAACATTTTGAAAGTCATGCTATTATTTATGCACCTTATATGACCATAGCTGTTGGCTTCCCATAGAACTCCATAGCACATCTCTTTATTTTTCAGATCCTCTTTGCTTTGTATGAGAAGGACGTTTTCTTCAAACCAAAACTGGTCAGTTTGTTCTCAGGACAGCACAATGAGCCTTGGTATGTCAGGCTGAATCCAGAAGGACACCATATTCCTGTTCTGAAGCATGGGGACCAAGTTATTGTGGATCCAAAGGAAATAATTAACTACATCAGTTCCAGCACGGAGGCTACTGGTAAATTGTTAATCCTTTATGTCATGAATATTCATGTAAGAAATAATGACTGTATTGTGTGAATATTGATTTTTATTAGATCTATTTGGATAATGGTAGATGATCACAGGAGTTTTTGGTCTATGAGGTAGAAAGGTCAGATTCTAATGCTGTAGATGAGATGCATACAATGATGCATTGATCTATTAAAATCTCTTATTTCCCAGCCAAACCCTATCTTGCTTCTACTCATTAGAATTAAGTGCCATTGAATAAACAGGAAAGTATTTCTGAATCTAATAAACTACCTCATAAATTAAATTAGCATACACCATCAAACACATATGTTTTAACTGTGTACAGTAGATCCTATCCTAAGTTGCCATCCATGTATTAAACATAGGAGTCTTAAAAAGCAGGTGATTGTTTAAAGTCATAATATTGCTCAAAATTATGCCAAAATCACTTATTTTCTAATATGGATGTATTATCCCTGATACAAATAACCATGGAATCCGTTTTAATAACACTGTTTTGTGTCATCAGTCGTTAGTAATTAGCTTATGAATGTGTTAATTCTTGAGACTGCTATCATAGCACTATCCAGCTCTTGTTTACATTTTGAAAACACTTCGGATTACTGCAAAAATCTTGATTGGTGCTGGGAGGTCACATGGGATGTATACATTAATAAATTATTTTCTGACGTAATCACAAAAGCAACATGGCTTAGGGGGGAAGCATGCATAAAAGAAAACCATTATATTCGATAACAGGGAGGGAAAGACGGCGACAAGAGTCCAGGATGTTATTGATAGATGACATTGGTGTAAAAATAAATTCAGAAAAGGCGAAATTTCTATCGATGGGTGAGTTCGAAATTGGCACGCAAGAAGCAAAGTACAGTGCATCTATTTTCCTGTTTAATTGAGGACATGTTTGTATTTATAGATGAAATCCAATTGGTATGTTTATTAATCCCCCACCGCGAAGCGGAAGGGGAGTTATACAAATGGCCATCGTCCATCTGTCTGTCCCTCTGTCTGTCTGTAACAATTTTGTGTCCAGTCCATAATTTTTTTATCTCCTATACCCCTGGAAGGATTTTCATGAAACTTGCCTCAAATGTTAACCAATCTGAGACAATGTGCAGAACACATGTGGCAGCCATGTCAGCTAAAGGTCATGGTCACATTTGAAGGTGAAGTCTTTTAAACTTCAATTTCCATTGCATTTTCGTGTCTGCTCCATATCTTCTTAACCCTTTGAAGGATGTTCATTAAACTTTAGTCAAATGTTAGCTAAATTGAGACGATCTGCAGTGACAGTCATGTCGGCTCAAGGTCAAGTGTAATTTCGTGTCCATTCCATATATCCTATACCCCTGGAAGGAATTTCATGAAACTTGCCTCAAATGTTAACCAAGTTGAGAGGAAGTGCAGAATACATGTGGCAGTCATGTCTGCTCAAGGTTAAGGTCACATCTGAAGGTCAACTGTTTTAAACTTCAATTTCCATTACATTTTCGTGTCTGCTCCATATCTTCTAAACCCTTTGAAGGATGCTCATAAAACTTTTGTCAAATGTTAGCTAATTTGAGACGATGTGCAGAACACTATGACAGTCATGTTGGCTCAAGGTCAAGGTCACATTTGAAGGTCAAGTGTAATTAAGGCCCCCCCCCCCCATATTTATATGGAGGAGACATATTGGTTTCGTGAGAGTAGTCCGTCCGTCCGTCCGGTTTCCGTCCAATGTCATATCTCTGTAACGGATTGGCAGAATTCAATGTAACTCAACATGAATATTTGTTATCACTAGGGCATCATTTCCATGTATTACTTTTTCAGATCGCTTGTGGCATTCTGGAGTTATTGCCCTTTTATACGCAAAAATGATATTTTTTCCTGTCCAATGCTTTATATCTCTTTAACGGATTGACAGAATTCAGTGATATTTGTTATCGCCATGGCATCTTTCCCATGCATTACTTTTTCAGACGGCATGTGGCTTACCCCTTTGATACACAAAAATCATATAATTATTTGTTGCCCTTATCCCCTGCTGAAAGCAGAGGGATACTGTATTGCTTTGAATACTGTTTTGCATTAAGTACTTAAATATGCTTTATACAGCTTTCGTATTCAAGCAGTGTCAAGATAAAATAGGCTTTATGAAATCAAACAGTTAAGAAGGAGATCAGCAATCACGTCACCAATGCAACACCCAATCTGATATGTATTGATTCACCATATCAGAATAAACTGTATAGTATATACAAACTACAACTAACGCAAACTGTAGTAGACTGGATCAGATGCCACAGCGACATCAGTCTAGGTCTACACTTTTTGTAATACAATAAGGCACATTTCCCCTTGTTGTGGCTCATTCAGTATCAAAACATGTACACTATTATTAAAGATTGCCATAGAAAGTTCAATATTCATAAAATTGGTCAAAATATCTATTTAAGGTATTGGTATGCATGCATCAAAGGCAAGTAAAACCTGGTTGAATGATCCAGGGCTATCATGGCCCACATGTTTAAATTTAAAATTGATTATCTAAAGACCCCCCCCCCCCCCCCTTGTTTGCCTTTTTATTAGGTAGAGCCTAACCAGGGGATATCAATTCTATGAATTTGCTTGTTTAAATTGTTTGTGTTGGTCTGTTGACTTTTGTTTCTGCGTGGTTTCTCAGTAACCGCTGACTAGAATTCAATGAAACTTGACCTGATGCTTTATCATAAAGAGGAGATGTGCATCCAATTATTATTTTCGGGCTCAGTAATTTTCTTATAGAGTTATGCCCCTTGTTTAAATTTTTTGTGTTGGTTTGCTTCTGCGCGGTTTCTCAGTAACTGCTGACTAGAATTCAATGAAACTTGATATGATGCTTTATCATAAAGAGGACATGTGCATCCAATTATTATTTTCCAGCTCAGTGAATTCCTTACAGAGTCATGCCCCTTTGTTTAAAAATTTTGTGTTGGTCTGGTGACTTTTGTCCGCAGGTTTCTCAGTAACCCCTGATAGGCTGGGTCCTAGTAGTGGTTACTGTAGAATCCCCCCTAGACTATTTTTCATGATTACCAAATTGTTTGTTGGGGTCCTCAGAACACATTTTGAGCATGCCCCCAAAAATAAGTCTGTCCCAGCTATGTTTTATTTAACGGTTTCCATGGTAACCCTATGTAATTTTCGGAACTACCTTGGTTCAGAAAATGCGTCATAACTTTGCTTTTAGAAGCAATAGAAGGACAAAACAAGTACCAAAGTAAAGCAGAGACATATAGCTTGAATATGATTTATGATTTTATTAATATTCATAAATGCATTCTTATGAATATTAATGAGGAAGTAAAAAAATGCATTTTTTTTAGCTCACCAGAGCACTTTTGTGCACAGTGCTCAGGGTGAGCTTTTGTGATCGCCTGATGTCCATCAACTGTCATGCATCGTCCATCGCCAACAATTTCAACCTTCAAAAATCTTCTCCTCTGAATCTACAAGGTTCTCAGCTTTCATCTTTGGTACATAGCATCATCTGTAGGTCCTCTACAAAAGTTATATAAATTATGCCCCTGGGGTCAAAATTGGCCCCGTCCCAGGGGTGTTCAGTTTTCAATAGAAACATACAGTGAAGCTCACTTATAGCGAACTCGGATATAACGAAAGACCGGATAATACAACGAAAATTCGGCTAAGACAAAGTTATTTCCTTGTCCCGAGAACGAAATTTCTATGAAAAATAGTTTGGATATTACAAACTCAAATGAATGTCGCGATTTGAAAAGTTTTCACACCTACCGCGATAAAGAACTGTACAGCAAACACCTTCACCGACTATCGCCACGGGTGTCAAACAACATAATGAACGTAATTGATCACACTGCATGTACATATGTCCCAATCTTTGTTAAGGTCAACTTTTCTGTCGAGGACACACTATTGCATCATTACAATTTACCACAAACAATGAAAACGGCGCATAAATATACACTGTGGGCACTGTCCGAATGCAAAAGGGACGAATCTGATGGAAGAATGGTACCCCGCTTTATCTAACAATTTCGATAACGTGATTGAAACCAGTTGCAATCGTAATCGACTAGTAACGGTGCATCTGATTGGATGAATGTTCTCATTTCCTATCGTATATTTTGATTTCGGCCAATAGAAACGTTTGTCAGAATATATGTTGCAACTTCATACTTTGCATTGAAGCAGTCGCAGATAACTAGTCATAAGATATTTTTTGGACAATCGGCACTGAAATAGGCAAAATCCGTTGGAAAGAGTTAGACCAATACACTATGTAGTTCCAGCGAGACCACTCCCCCTTAGCTGAACACTGATGGTCATAATTTATGTCGTGATACATAGATAAGCACAACTTATAGATTTATAAAAAATGATTGAATGTACACGAATCATCACGACACCAGGAATAAAAACATAAATGTGATAAATAATTGAAGTGTGCCCTTTCATGCATATAAGACATTCTCTTCACTAGAATAACTATGGAGTCAGTCTAGTTTTGCACTGTGCCATTGATATGGGGAAGCAAATGGTCAACTCATTTCACCAATATTGTTATTTATAACTGATGTGAATTTGCTTTTCATTTACATTTTATAAGAGACGTGCTATGGAATTACCAAACACATGACAAACCCAGCTGTTTGCATGTAGACTGTTGTCAGCAGCTACATTATAATGTGGCTTCTGGTCAGGATCAGAATTTGCATAACCTTGGTATACTATAACGAAATTCGCTATATCCAAACTTTTATAATGAAATTTCGTCGTATCGATATAACAAAGTTTGGATATAGCGAAATAAATATCAAGGTCCCCAGGATTTCGTTATAAGTGAGCTTCACTGTATAGTGAAAACTTTGAAATTCTTCTCCTCTGAAACTAGAAGGTTCTCAGTTTTCTTATTTGGCACATAGCTTCAACTTCAGGTCTTCTACAAAATTATATAAATTATGACCCAAGGGTCAAAATTGGTCCCACCCCAAGGATTGCCAGTTTTTTGTAGCTGACTGCTTAAACAGAACATGGGATCGCTAGTTATGCATAGGAATTTTTTTAAAAACCTTCTTGTCAAAAACTACATGTCCCAGAGTTTAGATATTTGTTGTATAGATTTACTTAGCATACCTTTATGAGTTTTGTTAATATCATAGTTCTGAGGTTTAAATTGGCCCTGCCCTGTGTATATAGACTTCTTCGCATCAGAAACAACAGTTTAAAAGTTCCCCCTTAAACCAGACTGATACTAGCCAGTGTGAGTGCTGATGTAATCACCCTAAGCCTGATCAGCAGAGTAGAAATTTGTGTTAGACAAATAACACACTCATTTTAGATTGAGAAAACTATTTGGATAATTCTCAAAATGCTGCTGCAGAAAGCTCTTAAAGCTTTTTTCATACCTATGCCTTGCATTAAGCTGCCAGCTATCAATATAAAGCCTATCTGAGTGTATCTGTTGGGAAGTTAGCTTAATACAAGTTCCAGTATTCTATGCACAAATACCCATTCTTTAGTACTGTGATGTTATAAAAAAAATTAATTAAAGTACCTAGTTATAGTCTACTTTCAGTCCGAATGACCGCTCAGCCGACTGTATATTTACTCCCCTGGTCATTGAGTCATTGGCCTACAATATTGAACACTGCTAACATATGGCGCAATCATGCAGCCGCAGTACCGGCGAGTGACCCTCACAGGTATCCATTTTAACCCCTGGGTGGAGAGCATGTGCGGGTGGGAGACAAGGAAAAGCGTCTCTGAAATTTCTGGGAGGTACCAGGATTTGAACCACGGACTTCCGGACTGATAGTCAAGCGCGTTACCACTAGACCACCGCCACCTGTTATCTGCTTCAGAATTGTTGTCTGCTTGTTTAAGTTTGTTGACACTGTTTTTAATACATATCAATCTTACAATTAACTCTCTTGTACAAACCACATATGAAGTTACATATGTGTCAGATCAGAATCCAAACTTTGCGCTAAATTCAGTCAAGTCATGCTCAGCAGTCACAGATAGGATTATAACACTGAGTTTCTGTCATCTGTTAGAAATAATAAAGTGAAAACTTTGAAAATCTTCTCTGAATCTACAGGGTTCTGAGCTTTCATATTTGGCACATAGCACCATGTTTCTGTCCTCTACAAAAGGTATATAAATTATGCCCCTGGAGTCAAAATTGTCCCCGCCCCAGGGGTGGTCAGTTTTCAATAGAAACATATAGTGAAAACTTTGAAAATCTTCTCCTGAAGCTGGAATGTTCTCAGATTTCATATTTGGCACATAGCATCATGTTCAGGTCCTCTACAAAAGTTATATGGGGTCAGAATTGGCACCGCCCCAGGGTGGTCAGTTTTCAATAGAAACATATAGTGAAAACTTTGAAAATCTTCTCCTCTAATTGTCTGGTGAGCGATGTCAGGGCCATTCTGGCCCTCTTGTTTGAAAAAAGGAGTTTGTTGTTTAGTCTGAGAGGCATATTAATGCACAGAAATTATTGAATTTAGGTTTAAGTTGTTCGTTTGGGTCCTCAGAACACATTTTGAGTTTTTCCCCAAATAATTTTGTCCCATCTATGTTTTATTTAACGGTTTCCATGGTAACCCGAGGTAAATTTCGAAACATCCTTAGTTCAGAAAATGCATAATAACTTTGCTTTTGGAGGCAACAGAAGGACAAAACAAGTACCAAAGTAAAGCAGAGACATATAGCTTGAATATGACATATGATTTTATTAATATTCATAAATGCATTCTTATGAATATTAATGAGAAAGTAAAAAAATCAGTTTGTTTAGAAAAAAGGAGTTTTTCGTTTAGTCTGATAGGCTTATTAATGCACAAAAATTATTGAATTCTGGTTTAAATTGTTAGTTGGGGTCATCAGAACACATTTAGAGCATTCCCCCAAAGTAATTTTGTCCCATATATGTTTTATTGAATGGTTTCCATGGTAACCCTAGGTAAATTTCGAAACATCATTGGTTCAGAAAATGCGTAATAATTTTGCTTTTAGAGGCAATAAAAGGACAAAACAAAAACCAAAGTAAAGCAGAGACATATAACTTGATTATGATATATAATTTTAATAATATTCATATATGATTGCTTATGAATATTAATGAGGAAGTATAAAAAATCCGCTTTTTAAGAAAAAGGAGTTTGTTGTTTAGTCTTAGAGGCCTATTGATGCACAAAAATTATTGAATTCAGGTTTAAATTGTTTGTTGGGGGTCCGCAGAATCCAATTTGAGCATACCCCCCAACAATTGTGTCCCAGCTATGTTTTTTTAATGGTTTCCATGGTAACCCTAGGTAAATTTCGAAACATCCGTGGTTAAAAAAATGCGTCTTAACTTTGCTTTAGGGGCAAAAGAAGGACAAAACAAGAACCTAAATAAAGCAAAGACATATAACTTGAATATGATATGTAATTTAACTAATTTTCATAAATGTGTTCTTATGAATATTAATAAGGAAGTAAAACAATCCGGTTTTTGTTTAGAAAAAAGGAGTTTATTGTTTAGTCTGAGAGGCCTATTAATAAACAAGAGTTATTGAATTCATGTTTGAATGTTTTCATGTGATCATACAAGGAAAATAAACCATCTTTGTTTCAGGTAATATTGTATAAAGCATGCATATTTCAGCTAATTTGCATATAATGTGCGTAAAGGAATAAGCAATGTATTTAGTATTATTTTGAGTATAATATCTTTTCTGTGATTTATTTTACGTAAAATACCAGATATTGTACCAAACAGACGAGAGCAGAGGATCATTACTTTGTGTATATAATTGATTTGTTCATGTCTCTTGAATATAAATGCCATATTTATGAATATTAATGAGATGTAAAATTAAACACACTTAAATGAGCTGTTCTTATCTGTAATTTAATTAAAATCTAAAAATTTGAAGTTATTTAGTAGAATCCCCTCTCTCTGGAGAGAGGAGGCTGTTGACCCAGAGGGACACGATAGCTCTTCTCTACAATAGAGAGGGTCAAAGGGTCCTGAGTGATAGTGCGCCACATTGATGAAGGGTCGGATCGGAAGGGGCAGAAAGGGCGTGTCCCTAGGGCTGGGGCCAAGAAGGCCCAGAACCCCTAGGGCGGGAAAGGAAGGAACCCTGAGATGCCAGTCCTGAGTTAGGGGGAAAAGGGAAGGGTCCTAACCGGCTCTTGGCCGGCCCCGCTGAGAGGCAGAATAGGGTCTGGTTGTCTTACCTTTCTTGGGAGGTCCCGTAAGAGGCTTACATTCAACCTTAGGGATTTTCAAAAAAACCCAGACCCAAAGCGGGAGGGTTCCTGGTAGAAGCCCTGTCAGCTCTTTCTCCTTAACATTGCCACCGAAAAGTAGTTCGGGGGCAAAGTGATACACCCACAGCTCGTTCTTCGACTTGTCCTGCAGACTAGAAGAAGGTGTCACGGTGACCTTGGAGCATATTCGCTGTCGATGTGAGCCATTGAACCAAGGCCAGTTGGGTCGAACGGCCCAGATGGTATGAAAGGCACTTAGTAACTTCGGATTCAAGCTCCACAGAGAAGGCCGCAGAGAGACAAGAGAGAGAGAGAGAGAGAGAGAGAGAGCACTTAGTAACTTCGGATTCAAGCTCCACAGAGAAGGCCGCAGAGAGACGAGAGAGAGAGAGAGAGAGAGAGAGAGAGAGAGAGAGAGAGAGAGAGAGAGCACTTAGTAACTTCAGATTCAAGCTCCACAGAGAAGGCCGCAGAGACGAGAGAGAGAGAGAGAGAGAGAGAGAGAGAGAGGGGGAGAGAGAGAGAGAGAGAGAGAGAGAGAGAGCCTAATTCCCGCTCTGGGACTGTCAGAATCAAGTGAGGGGATCTGATAATCATCCCAGGTCGATTTTCAATTGAAGCCGGAGGCCTAAGAGATACCCAGGGAGCCCTTATCCGTAAGAGTTTAGCAGACATGATCCACCCAGTTGCCGGGCTGGCACAAAAATCTTCGTCCAGGTCAGGCAAACGGGAAAGAAGTCCCCTGGAAGGAGAAAGAGAATCCCTAGACTTAATTAGGTTAGGAAGGTCCACTTTTTCGACTGACACTAGCACGGAAGAGGATGGAGGACCCCTGTGAATAGGATTCGGGGGTCTAGGGCAGACAGTGGGTGGGAGGATTCTAAAACAATCTTCACATGCCTTCTCAATAGAAAAATATTGATGTTCAGAATCATCTAAAGAAGAAGAGGACTAAGCCCCATTTAAATCTGAGTTAGAGGCTTCCACAGAGTCTGATTCCCTTAAAAAATAGGATCATCCCTAGGAGCCATAATGAACAAAGTGTCTTCCTGCTCTCCCTCAGAATCTGCCCTGGTGAACACCACGGATGGCAGCACCCAGGAGGAGTGGGACCCGCCACAGACAGAAGTGTGGACTGTGGGTTCATGTGAGAGCTATACTCCCTCTAGGGGTGAACTCACTACATGCCCTGAGTGGGGTGTAAGCCAGAACGGGCTTGGGGGGAGCCGAGAGGAAAGGGGGATGGGGATCACTGAGGGGGAGTCCCATGACCTTGCTGGTCAGGTAGCCAGTAAGGTGAAGCTTGCTGGTTCCCATAATGAGTGTCGGCTAGCAAGAGCGACCAGCCGGCGAATCTGAGGAGGAAGAACGATGTCTTCGCATAGAAGAGTAATGGTAAGACCTCGATCTGCGCCTGCGATGAGAGCGGTGCGAGTGCCGGTTCCCATTAGAAGAATAAGGAGGTTTTTACGCCTCCTACGGGGTGGGGTGGAATGGGGGCTGGGGAGTCCGAAGTGTACTCAGAAGATGAAGAGTAATTGCAGGGTCTAGACGACCAAGAACGTCTAGACTTAGCCAGAGCAGCTTCCTGTTGACTTTCACCACTGTAATGCGGTGTAGAGACAGAATGCTCAGTAGAAAAGATTGGACTGGTAGATTTACCGGTCCACTTCGGTATCCTAGTCCAAAGGATTGGACCAGGCCACCAGAGGACCTTTGGAGAGCAAACTTAGGACACCGGGCCAAAGAATACACAGTGACACAGTAAACGGGGGAACCCGCACCCAGGCTAGCAGTTGGGTGCCGAGCAGCAACTAACAACTGGGGAATCGACTACACCACAGGGGCTGTTGACGAAAGAGATTTTAAAGAAGAAGTAGGCTTCTTTTGAGCTTTAGAGGACAGTGATTTGTCTGTTGCGAGGGAGTCGCTGACCAAAGAGAAGAATACTTCTTCCGTCGGGCAGCAAGCTCCCACGTCTCCCCTGTCCAGAGGGATGAAGCTGGACAGGGAGCTGAAGCGGAGCATTTGCAGCAGGCCAGACACACTTAATGAGTTGTCCAGCCTGCCGCGAAATGCCCGCAAGAAGCCTTGCGTTGCTCTGGCATGCTGTGGTAATGCATGCATAAGACATTGCGAGTAAGTTCGAAGTCACGCAAGGCTAATATGGGTAAACATAAGCTGACAGACCTGGGGTTAATTACATGGCAATGTAATTAATTAAATTACAATTACTTTCATAAAAGGTCAATTACCATTACAATTACAATTACTGGAGTTTTATAGTGTAATTAATTAAATTACAATTACTTTACCAAATGTAATTAATTACATCTCAATTACTTTGAAAAGGTTGGCAACAACAAATGCTTGAGAAAACAAGTTTATTAAGTAACACAACTAGTGCATGTACATTTAAGTATAAATGTCCATGACCAGTAATATATTTACAGTCATTGAATTCTGTTTATGTATCAGAAGTATTTTATAAACATCTTTAAGTGCTCACTGGATACATACCAATATACAAAAGAGTGAATCTTCATCAGAAAGCTGTCATAGACATGTTATACACAGATGTCTGATCAAGGTCTACATTGATTCTAGCTTTTCATACATAATCTGCAATACTGTAGATCTACCGTACCAGTACATATCTGGGGACTGGGGAAAAAAACAATGGTTGATGTAGGAGAATTTAAATTTACCTGGTTGGGTCAATAATATTAATTTTCAAAGTTTGTATTTCGGTGATACACCAAACTTATCCTTTATCTGGGGTATTTGTCCAGATTCAAGCTGATGCAGCCATTTGTAGCATACAGTTTTCTTTATCTTTTGATTAAAATGAAACAGTTGTAACAAAGGAGCAGGGCAGACATGGAATTTAGCATGTGTGGTTTGTCAGCAGGCAAAAGGTTATATCATAAGGGGTTATACAATTTATGGTCACTGTTGCCCACTGCATTTTGCTTTCTGTGGTCAGTCAGATGTGACAGTGTCTATTGTCAATAGCATAATTATCACAGGTAATGTTAAAGGTGTTAGTGCTGTTGGCTGTATTTAATTATTTTGGATACTTGTAATTTGCCAAACTTTATACTTTAAACTCTCCAACACAATAGACTTGTTTATATATTGCACTGATGACACTTGAAAACAATGTATACCCAGATCAAAATATTGATATAGGAGCCCTTTAAACAGGGTCTGCACTGTTTGAAATATAAATCTTAGGTCCAAAAACACAACACATTCCCATAAAATGCAGAAATTGATTAACTCAAAGTTTTGATATGCTATATGACAGTAAATTGAAGAAAACAATGTAGACTGAGATGAGGTGCCTTCTATATAAGTTGTAGCATAAGGGTATGTACTGTTAGCAATGCAGACTACATACCGATAATGTCTGCACTGTTTGCTAAATTGAAGAATGAATTTTAACATTTTCATGAGATGTGTTTAATTATTCAGCGGGGTATAATTATAAAACCCTGCAGTAGATTAATTATTTGCAAAATATGGGATCTCATTCAGTTGAATATATATACATGTATGTTATTTGAACTTCTATGTGTATTAAACAATATAATACACTGAAATAACATTTGTTATCTAATCACTTTCTCTATGTATTCAGTGTTTAAAATTTTAAATCTATTAAAATCACTGAATGGCTATCCTTTATAGTGTAAATAACCAAAGTAATTGAAAAGTAATTAAAAAGTAATTGCCCATTACACCTAATTTTTCACTGTAATTAATTACCGGTACATTACAATTACATGTAATTAAAATAGCACTAAATTACACATTACATCAATTACATTGAAAACATGTAATTAATTACTATTACAATTTTAATTACCCCAGGTCTGTAAGCTGATGATTGCAGCCGAGATGCAATATATTTTCTATTGTATTGCAAAACACTCATAAAAGTGATATTCTTCATAAAACATGCATGAGGCTCAATTCCTCTGCTTTATTTTCTTACAAGAAATGTGTTATTCACATACATGTATATTGCAATATAATAGAAAAACTTACTTTCCTACAACAGTTTACATTCTCATTAATATTCATGATTTTGATAATAATATTCATTATCCACATATTTATATACATGAACATCAATATCTCTGTTTGAGTCAGTATCAAGCTCTGTACTGGTTAACTGAAATAATCTCAGATAAAAAGAACAGCTCATTCAAGTGTGTTTATTTTTACATCTCATTAATATTCATAAATATGCATTAATATTCATGAACCCAAAGTAATGACCCTCTGCTCTTGTCAATTTTTGTTCAATATCTGGTATTTTATGTAAAATAAATAATAGAAAAGATAGTACACTCGAAACAATGCTAAATATAGTGCTTATGTTAAATTGCTTATTCATTTACGCATGTTATATGCAAATTAGCTTAAATAATAAATATACATGTTTTTAGAAATATTACATGAACCAAAGATTTTTTTTCTTTGTATGATGATATTAAAATATTTAAACCTGAATTCAATAACTCTTTGTATATTATTAGGCCTCTCAGACTAAAAACAAACTCGTTTTACTAAAAATGCATTCTTTACTTCCTCATTAATATTCATAAGAATGCATTATGAGTATTAATAGAATAACATATCGTATTCAAGCTATATGTCTCTACTTTACTTTGGTTTTGTCCTTCTATTGCCTCTAAAAGCAAAGTTATGACACATTTTCTTAATCAAGATAGTTTCGAAATTTACCTCGGGTTACCATGGAAACCGTTTAATAAAACATATCTGGGACACAATTATTTTGGGGGAATGCTCAAAAAGTGTTCTGAGGACCCCAACGAACAATTTAAACCTGAATTCAATAATGTTTATGCATTAATAAGCCTCTAAGACTAAACAACAAGCTCCTTTTTCTAAAAAAGCAGAATTGTTTACTTCCTCATTAATATTCATAAGTAATAATATATGAATACAGTCTAATTGCATTAATTCAGATCTCGTTTTCTCGTAATGACGGGATAACTCGTAAGTATTGCAAAGTCCCAGTACACTGCCTATTGTTTTCTATATAAAAATGATGCAATTATAAGGAAATGTAAAACTCGGAAAATTCGAAAATTCGGATTTGTAGACAGGCCCCTACCTTCATTAATCCCATTGTTTATGTGGGATTAACTCGGATCGGTGAGATTGGCAGTGCTTAAGATTGTCGCACGTCGTATTTTTCACACCTTTATGTTACAGCTTTCCTGCTCTATTGTAATGTCTCACCTTTATCGGTGGTTACACAATGTGACACAGATATTCAGCAATAAGTTGTCCATTTTCAGGTTCGAAATTTTGCCGAGAAAACCAGCATAGCGTGTACACTGTTCAATTTTAATTCACTCATCCTTAGGAGTTTCCTATTGTGAAACTAGGTGTAAGAAATATCTGAATTACAACAAAAGTAAGAGGAGACTTTTTTTTACTAAATTAAGAAAGAAAAAGAAGAACTGCACCAATATTCTACTGACTCTTTGTGTTGCACATTCCTCAATTCCGTGGACATACATGAGCGCGTGTGTAATTCACTTCCAGCATCACATACACAATTATAAACGTGTAGCCTGCCCTATGTTTGATTTTGTTTAATTTGTGTTATGTTTGTTTCGCCATGGATTAATGACACTTTTAACCCTTTATCTGCTGGTCCGCAAGCGTCATGGCATGTATGCAAACAGATTAAATCCGGATGAGAGACCGAGTAACTCGGTGTCTGATCCAGATCCAAGATATTTGACACTCAGTCAACATTTTTAGCTCACCAGAGCACTTTTGTGCTCAGGGTTAGCTTTTGTGATCGCCTGATGTCCGTCGTCGTGCGTCGTCCGTCGTCGGGCGTCAACAATTTCAACCTTTAAAAATATTCTCCTCTGAATCTACAGGGTTCTCAGCTTTCATATTTGGTACATAGCATCATCTGTAGGTCCTCTACAAAAGTTATATAAAATATGCCCCTGGGGTCAAAATTGGCCCTGCCCCAGGGGTTTTCAGTTTTCAATAGAAACATATAGTGAAAACTTTGAAATTCTTCTCCTCTCAAACTAGAAGGTTCTCAGCTTTCATATTTGACATATAGCTTCAACTTCAGGTCTTCTACAAAAGTTATATAAACTAGAGGTTTTTGTCACAAAAACGGATGTCTCCCCTCTAATAAAAACAATATGTAAATGGAAATCACTAAAAATGTTATGGTCTTGATGAATGATACTTCCCCTCATTATGCGTTTTCCACACTACATTTTTCAAGAAGAAAATGATAACAGCTAATAACTCCAAAAATACTGATACCAGATTTATGGCCCTTGTGCATGACACTTACTTTCATCATGCTCTTTCCAAAAATAAAATGTCATTCCAATAGCATCAGTCGAACAGGAGTTATTGATCGGCCAAAAAAATGTAAAAAAAGGGCAATAACTCCAAAAGTATTGAAGCCAGAATTATGGCCCTTGTTCATGACACTTTCTCTCGTCATGCTCTTTCCATGTATGAAGTTTCAATACGATGGCAAGAGCCATGTAGGAGTTATCGTCCGGACAAGAAAGAATTAAACAAATGTTTAAGGGGCAATAACTCTAAATTTATTGAAGCTCGAGTTAAGGATCTTATGCATGACACTTTCTCTTATCATGATCGTTCCATGTATGAAGTTTCACTCCAATGGCATGTGTCACATAGGAGTTATCATCCGGACAAAAAATTGTGATTTTTCTACAAAGGGCAATAACTCCAATATTAGTGAAGCCAGAGTTATGGACCTTGTGCATGACACTTCCTCTCGTTATGATCTTTCCATATATGAAGTTTCAATCCAATGGCATGAGCCATATAGAAGTTATCGTCCGGACAAAAAAGTGTGATTTTTTTTACAAAGGGCAATAACTCCTATATTAGTGAAGCCAGAGTTATGTACCTTCTGCATGACACTTCCTCTCATTATGCTCTTTCCATATATGAAGTTTCAATCAACTGGCATCAGGCATATTGAAGTTATTGTCCGGACAAAAAATTATGATATTTTTTACAAAGGGCAATAACTCCAATATTAGTGAAGCCAGAGTTATGGACCTTGTGCATGACACTTCCTCTCGTCATGATCTTCCCATATATGAAGTTTCAATCCAATGGCATGAGCCATATAGGAGTTATTGTCCGGACAAAAAAGTGTGATTGTTTTTTACAAAGGGCAATAACTCCAATATTAGTGAAGCCAGAGTTATGGACCTTGTGCATGACACTTCCTCTAATTATGCTCTTTCCATATATGAAATTTCAATCAACTGGCATCAGGCATATTGAAGTTATCGTCCGGACAAAAAGTGTGACGGACAGAAGGACAGACAGACAGACAACTCTCACGAAAACAATATGTCTCCCCATATAAATATGGGGGAGACATAATTATGCCCCTAGGGTTAAAATTAGCCCCACCCCAGGGATTGACAGTTTTTTGTAGCTGACTGCTTAAACAGCCCATGGGATCACTATATATGCATAGGAAAAACTTCGAAACTCTTCTTGTCAAAACTACATGTCCCAGAGCTTAGATATTTGTTGTATAGATTAACTTAGCATACCTTTATGAGTTTTGTTAATATCATAGTTCTGAGGTTAAAATTGGCCCTGCCCTGTGTATATAGCCTTTATCACATCAGAAACTACAGTCTAAAGGTTCTACAGGTTAAAGTTTTCCCCATACCAGTGCTCTGATAGGACTAGCTGGCCAGTGGGAGTGTATTGGTAATCACCCTTAGCCTGATCAGTAGAGTAGAAATTGTGTTTAGACAAATTATACGCACTCATTTTAGATTGAGAAAACTATGTGGATAATACTCAAAATGCAGAAAGCTCTTAAAGCTTTTTTTCATATCTATGCCCTGCATTAAGCTGCCAGCTATCAATATATATCCTATAACTGTATCTGCTGTGAAGTTCAGCTTAATACAAATTCAAGTGTTCTATTGCATCTTGGAGAGCAGTGTCTATTTTTAGCTGGCTATTTTAAGCATACATCTCCCTTTCACACTTTTTGATTACAACTGGATTGCCTCCCTTCTGGATAATGGCAGTTGCAAATTAGATCTGACCTGTAAATAGAACAATTAACCCTTTACTCCATAAATATGCATTTCTACACCTTTGCAATCAGAGTAGACCCAGATCAGATGGCTCATGTAGTAGCCATCTGATCAATCTGCTGTATTTGCTTATGATATAATATAGTGCAAATTGCATTAAATTATTTTTATTTTGTGTACAATATACATGCACTTATAATATGTTTACTTAAGCCTTCCCCTCATATAAATGACTTTTCATGCATTTGCAAACAGAACAGACCCAAATCAGACAGCTCCTATAGCAGCTGTCTGATCAGGGTCTGATCTGTTTGTCAATGGAATTTGAAAAATGTTTCTGTTCTTTCTAAAATGGCTATACTTTCCATATTTCATTACAACTATTTTGTCCATGAATATTCACTAGGTATTGAAATTTTGAATAAACATAGAACAGGGGAAGGGTTAAAAGTACATCAATCTTAAGATAAGATATGAATAAAAAATAATATGAACTCATGAAGATGTAATGAAAATATCTGAAATTTTGAACATAAGTATAGATTAATTTATTCTTTCTGAATTAAAATTTGCCCCACCCCAGGGCCGGCTAGTTTTCTATAGAAACATATAGTGAAATCTTTGAAAATCTTCTCTCCTGATTGTCTGGTGAGCGAAGTCAGGGCCATTCTGGCCCTCTTGTTACAATAAATAATAGCGAATTTGTGAAGTTTTAACAAAGGCATTAGAAGCAGACCGAATTCTTCACATGTGCAAATTTTCATAACAGGCAAAGGGTTACAGGATGTTACTCGAGGTCAGTGAGGGTGTCAACAACCATCAGAAATCACTCGTTTTATTTTTAACCCTTATTATCCAAGTGCGACTGTTGTTCAAAATGCACATTTGTTTGTTGGGGTCCTCAGAACACATTTTGAGCATTCCCCCAAAATAATTCTGTCCCATCTATGTTTTATTAAACGGTTTCCATGGTAACCCGAGGTAAATTTCGAAAAATCATTGGTTCAGAAAAAGCGTCATAACTTTGTTTTTAGAGGCAATAGAAGGACAAAACCAAAACCAAAGTAAAGCCGAGACATATAGCTTGATTATGATATATAATTTTAATAATAATCAGATATTATTACTTATGAATATTAATGAGGAAGTAAAAAAAATCCGCTTTTTTAGAAAAAGGAGTTTGTTGTTTAGTCTTAGAGGCCTATTAATGCACAAAACTTATTGAATTCAGGTTTAAGTTGTTCGTTGGGGTCCTCAGAACACATTTTGAGCATTACCCAAAATTAATTGTGTCCCAGCTATGTTTTATTAAATGGTTACCATGGTAACCCGAGGTTAATTTCGAAACTACCTTGATTAAGAAAATGCATCATAAAAAACTTTGCTAACTTTACAAAACAAAAACCAAAGTAAAGCCGAGACATATAGCTTGATTATGATATATAATTTTAATAATAATCATATATTATTACTTATGATTATGATATATAATTTTAATAATAATCATATATTATTACTTATGATTATGATATATAATTTTAATAATAATCATATATTATTACTTATGAATATTAATGAGGAAGTAAAAAAAATCCGCTTTTTTAGAAAAAGGAGTTTGTTGTTTAGTCTTAGAGGCCTATTAATGCACAAAACTTATTGAATTCAGGTTTAAGTTGCTCAAAACACATTTTGAGCATTACCCAAAATTAATTGTGTCCCAGCTATGTTTTATTAAATGGTTACCATGGTAACCCGAGGTTAATTTCGAAACTACCTTGATTAAGAAAATGCATCATAAAAAACTTTGCTTTTAGAGGCAATAGAAAGACAAAACAAGAACCAAAGTAAAGCAGAGGCATATACATGTAGCTTAAATAGGATAAGTAATTCTATTAATATTCATGATGTCTTCTTATGAATATTAATGAGGAAGTAAAAAATGCATTTTTTAGTAAAAACGAGTTTGTTTTTAGTCTGAGAGGCCTATTAATATACAAGAGTTATTGAATTCAGGTTTAAATGTTTTAATATGATCATACAAAGAAAATAAACATCTTTGGTTTATGTAAAAATTCTATAAAGCAGGTATATTTAAGCCAATTTGCATATAACGTGCGTAAATGAATAAGCAATTTTACACGAGCACTATATTTAGCATTATTTTGAGTGTACTATCTTTTCTATTATCTTTTTACGTAAAATACCAGATATTGAACAAAAATTGACAAGAGCAGAGGATCATTACTTTGGGTTCATGAATATTAATGCATATTTATGAATATTAATGAGATGTAAAAATAGACACACTTGAATGAGCTCTTCTTATCTGAGATTATTTTAGTTAACCAGTACAGATCTCCATACTGACTGAAACAGATATTGATTTTCATGAATATAAATATGTAGAAAATGAATAGTATTTTAGGAAAGTAAGTTTTTCTATTATATTGCAATATATATGTATGTGAACAACACATTTCTTGTAAGAAATACAGCGGAGGAATTGAGCCTCATGCATGTTTTTATGAAGAATATTAATTTTATGAGTGTTTTGCAAAACAATAGAAAATTTATAGCACCTCGGCTGCAATCATCAGCTTATGTTTACCCATATTAGCCTTGCGTGACTTTGAAATTACTCGTGATGTCTTGTGTATTTGCTTGATTATTTACCACAGCATGCCAGACCAATGCGGGCATTTCGCGGCAGATTGGACAACTCATTAAGTGTGTCTGGCCTGCTGCGGATGCTCCGCTTCAGCTCCCTGTCAAGTTTCATCCCTCTGGACAGGGGAGACGTGGGAGCTTGCTGCCAGACGGAAGATGTATTCTTCTCTTTGGTCAGCGACTCCCTCGCCACAGACAAATCACTGTCCTCTAAAGCTCAGAAGAAGCCTCTTTCTTCTTTAAAATCTCTTTCGTCAACAGCCCTCGTGGTGCAGTCGATTCCCCAGTTGTTAGTTGCAGCTTGGCACCCAACTGCTGGCCCGGGCGCGGGTTCCCCGTTTACCTTTTGAATGGTGCCCAGGTACTATTGTTGCCAGGTCTCCTGGTCAGCTTGTTGTCTTGAGAGTTTTGCCTGGTCCCGATCAATCTAGGCCCAGTTATCCGTCACCAGTGACCTGGTGTTCGTGCTTCCTTTTCATGACGTCACCGGCAGACCGGTCCACCGAGCCCCTGTCCAATGATGTCACTGGGCATTCTTTGGCCCGGTGTCCCAAGTTTGCTCTACACTGGTCCTCCGGTGGCCTGTTCCGGTCCTTTGGATCGGGATACCGAAGTGGACCGGTACTGGGCATTCTGTCTCTACACTGCATTACAGTGGTGAACGTCAACAGGAAGCTGCTCTGGCTAAATCTAGACATTCTTGGTCGTCTAGACCCTGCAATTACCTTTCATCTTCTGAGTACACTTCGGACTCACCAGCCTCCATCCCACCCTACCCCGTAGGAGGCGTAAAGACCCTTCTTATTCTTCTAACGGAAATCAGCACACGCGCCGCTCTCATCGCAGGCGCAGATCAAGGTCTTACCATTACTCTTCTATGCGAAGACCTAACTCTTCCTCCTCAGATTCGCTGGCAGGTCGCTCTCGCCAGCCAACACTTATTTCTGGGAACCAGCAAGCTTCACCTTACTGGCGACCTGATCAGCAAGGTCATGGGACTCCCCCTCAGTGATCCCCATTCCCCTTTCCTCTCAGCTTTGTCCCCCCCCCCCCCCCCCCCGCCCGTTCTGGCTTACACCCCACTCATGGCATGTTGTGAATCTTTGGAGGGAGAATAGCTCTCATGTGAACCCATCCACAGTCCACACTTCTATGTCTGTGGTGGGTCCCACTCCTCCGGGGGCGCTGCCATCCGTAGCGGTCACGAGGGCGGATTCTGAGGGAGAGCAGGAAAACACTTTGTCCATAATGGCTCCTTGGGATGATCCTATTTTTAGGGATTCAGACTCTGTGGAAGCCTCTCACTCAGACTTAGACGGGACTTAGTTCTCTTCTGCTTTAGATGATTCTGGACATCAATATTTTTAGTCCCCCACCGGTTACCAACCCCGGTTGGGGGACTATAGGTTTGCTCGATTCCATCTGTCCATCCGTCCGTCTGTCACGCTTCGTGTCCGGGCCATATCTCCTACAAAGTTATGCCAAATTCATTATAACTTCACACATTGACGGTCTTGGTTTCTTGGAAAATCCCTAAGGTTGAATGTAAGCCTCTTTCGGGACCTCTCAAGAAAGGTAAGATAACCAGACCCTATTCTGCCCTTCAGCGGGGCCCAGCCAAGAGCCGGTTAGGACCATTCCCTTTTCCCACTAACTCGGGACTGGCATCTCAGGGTTCCTTCCCTTCCGACCCTAGGGGTTTTGGACCTTCTTTGCCCCAGCCCTAGGGACTCGCCCGTTCTGCCCCCTTCCAATCCGACCCTCCATCAATGTGGCGCACTATCACTCAGGACCCTTGGACCCTCTCTATTGTAGAGAAGGGCTATCGTGTCCCTCTAGGTCGACAGCCTCCCCTCTCCAGAGAGAGGGGATTTTACTAAATAACCTTAAATGCAGTTATATAAAATAAGGCTTTTGGAAACATACAGATTTTAATTAAATAATAGATAAGAACAGCTCATTTAAGTGTGTTTAATTTTACATCTCATTAATATTCATAAATATTGCATATATATTCAAAAGACATGAACAAATCAATTATATACACAAAGTAATGATCCTCTGCGCTCGTCTTTTTTTGTACAATATCTGGTATTTTACGTAAAATAAATCACATTAAAGATAGAATACTCAAAATATTACTAAATACAATGCTCAAAGAAAATTGCTTATTCATTTACGCACATTATATGTAAATTTGCTTAATAGAAATATCATCTGAAACAAAGATGGTTTATTTTCTTTGTATGATCACATGAAAACATTCAAACTGAATTCAATAACTCTTGTTTATTAATAGGCCTCTCAGACTAAACAATAAACTCCTTTTTTCTAAGAGACAGATTTTTTTACTTCCTCATTAATATTCATAAGAATGCATTTATGAATATTACTTCAATTACATATCATATTCAAGTTATATGTCTTTGCTTTACTTTGGTTCTTGTTTTGTCCTTCTGTTGCCACGAAATGCAAAGTTATGACGCATTTTCTTAACCAAAGATGTTTCGAAATTTACATCGGGTTACCATGGAAACGGTTAAATAAAACATAGCTGTGACACAATTATTTTGGGGGAATGCTCAAAATGTGTTCTGAGGACCCCAACAAACAATTTAAACCTGAATTTAATAATTTTTGTGCATTTATAGGCTTCTAAGACTAAACAACAAACTCCTTTTTCTAAAAAAAGCGGATTTTTTTACTTCCTCATTAATATTCATAAGTAATCATATATGAATATTATTAAAATGATATATCATAATCAAGCTATATGACTCTGCTTTGCTTTGGTTTTTGTTTTGTCCTATTTCCTCTAAAAGCAAATTTATGACACATTTTCTTAACCAAGGATGTTTCGAAATCTACCTCAGGTAACCATGGAAACCATTTAATAAAACATAGATGAGACAAAATTATTTTAGGGGAATGCTCAAAATGTGTTCTGAGGACCCCAACAAACAATTTAAACCTGAATTCAATAATTTGTGTGCATTAATAAGCCTCTCAGACTAAACAACAAACTCCTTTTTTCTAAAAAAAACACTTTTTTTTACTTCCTCATAAATATTCATAAGAATGTAATTATGAATATTAATAAAATCATTTATCATATTCAAGCTATATGTCTCTGCTTTACTTTGGAACTTGTTTTGTCCTTCTATTGTCTCTAAAAGCAAAGTTGTTACGCATTTTCTGAACCAAGGTAGTTCGAAAATTACCTCGGGTTACCATGGAAACCGTTAAATAAAACATAGCTGGGACAAACTTATTTTTGGGGGCATGCTCAAAATGTGTTCTGGTGACCTCAACTAACAATTTGGTACCCATGTAAAAAAGTCTAAAAGGGGGGGGGGGGGGGGGGGATGCTACAGTAACCATGACTAGGACCCAGCCTACTAGGGGTGGCCATTTTTAGCTCCACTTTTTCAAAAAGTGGAGCTATTGTCATGACCCTCTCATCGGCGTTGGTTAACCTTTTTGTTAAGGTCCTTTTCTCAGAAACCATCAAAGATATTTGGTTCATATTTGGTATGTATATTTACTATCACAAGGGGAACCCATTTCACAGGGGTAGGTAACCCTGAAATTAATTTTGCCATAGTTATGCCCCTTTTTCGACTTAGAATTTTCATTGTTGGTAAAGTTTTATGTTCAGGTCCATGTCTCAGAAACTCTCCAAGATATTTGGTTCATCTTTGGTATACATATTAACTATTACGAGGGGGACTCATTTCACAAGGGCAGGTAACCTTAAAATTTATTTTGCTGTTGTTATCTCCCCTTTCTGACTTCCACTACACTATCCAGCACTAAAGAAAGTGGAGCGCGCTGTATGCAGACAGCTCTTGTTCTATAGAAACATAGTGAAAACTTTGAAAATCTCCTCTGATTGTCTGGTGAGCGATATCGAGGCCATCAAGGCCCTCTTGTCATAGAAAAATCTTTAAAAATAATCTTCACCAAAACTTTAAGGCCTACACCTTTGATATTTGTTCTCTTCCAAGATTGTTCAAATTATGAGACCCGGGCAAACAAATGGCCCTGGCCCAGGTTACATGAATTCATTGTATACATAAATCTGATATAAGCAGGTGAGCGATTAAGGGCCATCACATATTTTCTAAAAATATCTACAAGCTTGATATTGATATCGGCGAAAGTCACTACATTTGGTTTGTAAGTCTTTACTTTCGGTTTAAAACCGAAAGTAATGACTTTCACCGATACCAATATCAAGATTGTAGAGATTTTTAGAAGATTATTATTTGATGAAATTGTGATTACACGATATCCATTCATGCTATCAGGCCTGGGCAATGCCTTATAGATCAGTTATATGGTGTTTCGACTTGAATTAAACCGTATTTCTATTTCAAACCTGAGTCAACCTGTGTCCTAGAGAGGTTGGTTGTCACTTTGACAACTCGTTGTAAAAGCGTGTTAATATTCTGAGAAAAATAAGATGACTGCTCATCAAGAGTGATGGTTTCTTTGATAAATGAGACACAGTTTATGGAAATCAGTGGTCAAATAAGCTTTCAAAGAAGTTCGCAGTGAATGAACCCATCGATTTTTTAGCAGATTTCGGCCGCAGTTGAATACCTTTTACTTATTAT